>JAQSVH010179595.1:8660-19984 GCA_029448705.1 Adansonia digitata
TACCTTAAGTAATATTATTTCTTCCTTGAATAGTTAAATCCAATATCTTTCATAAGAGGAAAAAAAAGTCCAGTTTAACTTATTAGATAGAAAACTAGCAAAATTGGCACCTTGTAGGAAGGTTAGCCCTATAGAAAAGAGATTAAGTTTGCTTCACTTGTATGTGGAAGACACATGGAGTCAATTTGAGCCTACTTTATTTGATTATGTAGAAGATAAATGGAGTTTTTCTTTATCAACCTCACTTGATTATATAGAAGATCGACAGAGTGAATTTTTTGCTTTATTCGATTATGTGAAAGGTCAATGGAGTTGATTTTGATTCAACTTTATTCGATTATGTGGAAGATCAAATAGAGATTTTCTTTTGTCAAATTCATTTGGTTTTATGGAAAACTAGTGAAGTGTGATCCTTTTATGTGCTTTAACTAATTATATGGAAGGTTGGTGAAGCTACTTTTCTTTTATCCTCTTCATTCGGTTATGTGGAAAATTAGTGAAGTAGGTTTAGTGCCAAGTCCTTTTCATTCGATAATATATAAGATTGTTGAAGTAGGCATTCTATATTAAGTTTACTCTATTTGGTTATGATGAAAACCAATAAAGTTGGTAATTGAGTCCGCTTTAGTTGGTTACATGGAAGATAGTGAAATAGGTGTGTCGGTCCACTTTATTTTGTTATGTGGAAGACTAGTAAAGTCAGTATTTTTAGATTTCCTATTAAGTCCAATATATTTAGGTAAGTGGAAGACTAGTAGAGTTGGAACCTCATCAATTAAATGGAAAATTTCTTGTAAAGGGGCTTACCAAGTCCTAAACAAAATCATGTATATTTAATCTTTGCCTTAGTTACTAAGTTCTTAGCAACAAACAAATAGAGGTAGCTACAGACACCTTATTTTGTTCGAGCCCTTAATTGACTTTTTCCTAATTTTAGAGGTTAGGTTTGGATCCTCTTAGATGAGTTATAAATGATAGAAAGGTCTCATTAAGGTTTAGATTCGTTACTATGAGCTTAGTTTAATATAATAAGGCATCTGGGCTTAATTGTCTAATTTAGGATGTAGATGCTGGCTTTGGAAAACGAAGACCTGGATCTTGAAAATCTAAGAATGTTAAAAATTGACTAGTAGAAGTCCTCTAAGATAATTAGAGTATTTATTGATGACATTTGGATGAAAAAGAGACTTGTTTAAGAACTTGAAATCAAAAGCCAACAAAATGGTAAAAGTTAACTATAAAATGTCAACTTTTTGGCATGGAGTTAGATTTTAAAATTGGAAGAGTTTTACAACTCGAATTTCGAAATTGATTGCACCAAAATGAAATTCAATATGGATTTTAGGTGAAAAAAGTGTAATCGAGATTGAGTCATGAAAAGACCATAGAAATTAAGATGATAGGAGTTCTTGAGGGCTTTAATCGGAGAGGTCTAAGATAGAAAATTTTAGATTTTTATAAAGCAAGTCATTAGGACACATTTGTACTACAAGATGGAACATTCAATTGCATTTTTTTATTGACATATCATGATAAATTAAGTGTTACAAAAATTTATATATTTACAAGTGTAAAAATATGTCATAGCTAAATTTTACCATGTGCTTAATAGGTAAATGTGCTCATCTATTCATTAAGGGCACAAAAATCATTTCACAACAATTTTGTTAAGATGTTACTGATTAGTTTAATCTCACGTTAGGGTGACTTACAATTAAATCACTAGCATGGAAACTATAAATAGAGGTGGGTGCCTATTCATTTAGAAACTTTTACCTTCACACACTTTCTCATTAAGATATTTTCTATATTTTAGATACTCTAGAATATTCATTTTCTTTCACTTTCCATGCTTTCATGGAACAGAAAAGCATGGAGTAGGTATAATTTCTTTCCCATCTCTTTAGTTTCAATTCAATTATCATGAATAACATTTGATCTATGTTTATTCTTGATTTGGCCATGGTGATTTCTTGCTTCTCTTAATTTGGCCATTCTTGATCAATGATGAAGTGATGTTTTGATCTTGATTCAGGATAGGTTTTAGATTTAATGATTAATTGAAGAAATGAAATTGAAATCATGTTTAATTGTTTAAACCTAGTGTTCGAACAACCTTAGATCCCTAATCTCTAGTTCGGCCAACTTTTCTCTTAAGATCTTGATGATTTAAGTTTAGTTGAGTTGAGATGTTAGTATATTAAGCTAAAATCATATTCTTTGAAGATGAAATCCATAAGCGTTCAAGCTTGAAGCATGTTCGAACTAGCTAGGAAAAACCTGAAGCATGTTCCTAGCTTAGGTTGATGTGATCTTGAGCTTAATTGATTTATTCTTGCATAATTTGAGTAATTTGAGCTAGCGTGAGTTAAAATCTAAGTAACTAGAACGTTGATGTGATCTTGAGCTTAGTTGATCTATTCTTGCATAATTTGAGTAATTTAAGCTAGTTTGAGTTAAAATCTAAGTAGAACTTGAATCTTATGCTTGATGATGAAATACTAAGTTCTTGAACTTAGAACATGATTCGAACAAGCTTAAATATCATTTGCTAGATTCGGTGAAGCTTATTTTCATTAGGTTCTTGATTCGGCTTGGTTTAGATAAATATGCCTTAGTGAAATGTTGATGAATTAAGTTGAATTGAACTTGTGTAAGTTGATATGTAGATTTAATTTGATGAAATTAGTAGCTTATATGTTTAATTGTTAAGCTTGAATGGTTGAAAGCATGCTTTGAATGTTAATCATCTTGATTAGATTAAAATCAAGCTTGTTCTCTTTTGTTTGATTGTTAAAACATGAGAATTTGATGAGAATTGATGATTGGATAAGCATGTTATAGCTTAGGTAGGCTTGGCTAAAGCTAATTGGTGTTTAGAATAGGTTTGTGGTTGATTAGTTGCTAGAATTTATAGGTTAGTAGATTCCATGTTTGATGAACTAAATGCTAGAGTGTTTTAGATATGTAAAAACCTTGTTTTCTACAAAGAACACCTAAGAACAAGTTTTGGCTCACTCAATCAATGGGTGAGTAAAGGCTTGGTTCTATTTAATAAGTTCTTCCATGAACAACTTGGGGACATTTAACAAAAAGCTTGGTTTAGAGCTTATTTGGAGCCAACATAAATGTTTTCTAGGTGTTTTAAAATGTTTTTTATTGAGTCTAACTTACTAAGCCATAATGTGGGTCACTAGGAATGTTTAGGTGAGTCAAAGTATGATGCTTAGTCTCACTTAATTACTGGTTACAACACACAAGTGAATGGCATTGGTGTGCCTCTTTCGTGTTAAGAATAAATCATAATGAATAAAAGCAATAAAAGCAAAGACATTTGTATGACTCTGAACATATCGCCAATGTCAGACAACATAATTATAGGTCAAGTCACTAAGAAGTCTTTGTTGTTTACTCATATGGGACATTCATAGAGTATATTTGGTCTCGTTTCTGCATATTCAAATGTCTAGAAACATGTTATGAAAACAATGATATAACGCTTCATGACCAGAAGTTGTGTTAAAGCTATTATTGCAGTCCAGCATAGTAGTCTTGCAAAAAGAAAATATTTTTGAATAGGTTACAAACCTTAGGAATTTTTTCATTATTTTTTTTGTAATGCACATTGACTGAGCTACATGATAGGCTTTTGAAATATTCAATTTCGTGATTGGACGAATACAGAAAAATCTTGGAATACAAGCTATTAGCATGCTATGTTTCAATGCTTGAGCTGTAAAATGAGTTGTTTTTTATGAGGATTATCACTTTTGTGTATTTTTCTTATATTTTGGATAAATTTAGAATGAAGAAGCTTTCTTAGCATGATGGTCTTCTGGTGGGTATTCTAGATGAATTGGGAAAAAAAATTTCGAAAAGCGTACTAGTTAGACACATTATGGGATGCAGTAGGCTTCAATTAAAAAATGCAAGTGATAGCCAAAACGATTTTTGGCAATTTTTTGAGTATTTTTAGTAAGTAAAGTGAGTAAGAATTCATTAGAATTTGATTTGGTGATTTTATGTGATAAGAATAATTCGTAATAAATTCAGAAAGCTTGAAAGGTCAAATCTATCTCCTGTTTTCAAGTCTCTTTGGTTTTGTTGTCCACTATTCCAAGACATTCGAATGCCTCGAAACTAATTCCAGGAGTCAAGTTAAGTGTGTCAATAGGTCTTGGAATGTCCTATAGAAGTTCTCTAGTGTCTCATATTAAGGCTTCCAAGTTGAATTCAATAAACTTCATTTTAAATCTTGTTTTCAATGTTGTAATTTTTATAATTTAGTTTAAGTTTATTATTTTATGATTTCTTAAATGGAGTAAAATTTGACAAATGATACTAAAAATAAAGTTAATTAGTGATTTTTTTTTTTTGGTGTTAAATGCTTTAATGGAAATTTTCCTTTATAATGACTTTAGCTCCAAATCAATTGTAAATTCAAGTTAGTCCCGAACCAACAATCGATTGCTCTCACAGGTACCTGGTATGAGTCTGAGGATACTTGTTTTATTATTTTGGTGATATTTGTTTGATTTTGATAAATAAAAGGGAGCTTATGATTGAATACATATGATTAAAACCGAGAAAAATAAATTTGTATACGTGTGATTAGTTCATACCAATTTATTGGGCATCACAAGAGGGATTCAGTCCTTACTTGTGATGTAACCAACTCTCAAGCCCAATTTGTAGATTTTTGTTATAAACAGATCATAAAATCATTCCTTTAGAGTTTCGTAACTTTTCGGGATTTTAATAGGTGACTAATTATTGCTAGCCAAAAAAGATAGGTGATGACTCTTTAACCTAATCACTCTTGTATTTCCTTATGAGAGGTTTAGATGAACAATTCATCTAATCAATTGGGACCATAAGATAATTTAAATTGTTGATTGCTTAATATGTTAAGGTTCGTATCTCAGTATACTTTGACAACTTTTTTAGTCCCTCGATTTTTTAAGCCAACCAACAGTTTAATTTATAAAAAAAACGATTAAGTATATGAGTCTATCAAAAATGGTTGGAAAAGATAAGTACTAGGTTGGTGATTGAAAGAGATGAGTAATTTAAGGAAGAAAATAAAGAAGATAAGAAAAAGTGAGCGAAAAATAAAGAAACCAGATAGCGTAGACCAACTCCTTTCTCATTTTATTATCAGGCAAGAAGCAACTCTTTCTTTTCCATTTTAAAATGTTAAAATTAAAAAGGCTTTTTTATCCTTGTTATCAAACAAAGACCAAAATATCTTAGCTTTTTTAGAAATATCTTTTAAGTCTTGAAGACTAAAAAATAATAATATAAAAAATATAAACTTTGAATATAATCGTAAGAATACAAATGTAACATTAATATATAATTTTTTCAATAAGATAAAGGTTAAAAGAAAAAAAAGTTATGAAAATAAGTAATTCAATTATTTTAGTTTAATTAAATGACCTTTTAAGTTTAAAACCGACAAAAGTAATCTTATAACTATTTACCTAAACTAATTTCCAAGCACTAATTTAAGATAATGCTTAGTTGCTCTAAAACCAACCTTTCCAAAGTACAAATTGAACAACCCACGGGTTGGGATAGCTTTTAATTATTGTATAAAAGATATGATTTTAGCTAAAAGTTGAACTTTATTTTAAATGACATTTTTCTAGATAGACAGTGTATGTAAGCGTTTTGTTTTCCACGTGGTCTAAAAATGGTGAAAAATTTTGGTCTTAGTAATTTGGAGAACTTGGTTTTTATTGAACTTCCTATAATTCTACTCTAATCTATGGCGGATTATATTAATTTATGTCATTTTTATATTTTAAAAAATAAATATTTAAAATTAATTATTTAACTTAATATGTTATTAAATAATTTATTTTAATAAATTAATTTTAAATATCAAATAAGTTTCATAAATTTAAATAAATAACTGAATCTGCAATGTAGTCACGACTCACTATCGAAGTCAAGCCAGGGGGCCACCAAGCTACAGCAGTACATGATGCAACCGTGGCATAATAATTTAGGCCCCAAGAAAGATCTTTTTAAGAAGGTACACATAAATAAGTTAACCCGTAATGTGGTCCAAAGTAAGCATTAATTGGGTTGTTGCTGCAGAAATTTAATAGATGTATTTAAAAATTAAATAATTTATTTATTAAAATAAAATTTAATTTTAAATTTATTAAATTTATATTTATTTTTTAAATTAATTTAATTTAAATTAATATTTATTTATTAAAATAATAATTTTTAATTAAATTTAATTATAAAAATATATAAATATTAATATAAAAATAATTATTTAATATTTTAATTTATTTTAAATAAAATTTAATTTACGAGAAAAACTAAATTTAAACTTGGTCATTAAATATAAATTTATTCAAACTGTGTTCTACGGGCAAGTGCTGGCACTAGCTATCTCTTCGAATATACGAATGAAATTGGATCAATTTGCTCGGGTGGGGGTTGGAGTGTTAAAGGCCGTTGACCACGTCACCAGAGGAAAAGATAGATTTAGGTGACCTTGACCCTAGACCAGCTGTTGGGTCTGGACTCTTAAATAATTGCAGGTGTAGTTTTTAAAGCTACATTGTCTTCCGTGTTTGGCTGTCAAATTTGTCCTAAAACCATTGCCGTTGGCTATACCATCACCAAATGCAGACCATGAAATGGAAACAACCAAAAAAAAAAAATTAGATTTTATAAAATAATTTTTTTCATCTTTTAGTAATTAGTTTTTTATTTTTTATTATTAAAAAGGAAAAACAAAAGTTGAAGTACTAAAAAGAAAATCTATACCATTATAAAATATAGTTGGTATTTAGGTTATATATATATATATATATATAAACAAAGTTATGTTAATTGTGTAAACTCTGTTGATATGAATGTTTATATTGCTATGTCTACAGTCTATTTTTATGATACATTTGCAATTACTACAATTAACGATTCATTAAGTTTCGAATTTTAAAATTTAATATCAACATCTATATATTATCCACGTAAAGTAAAACTAGTATCCTAGAAAACATATTTTATCCCATTGAATCTCAAATTCAAAATAATAATAAAAAAAAGCAGTAAGATTATCAATTCTATCTATATACTTTTTTAAGGGTTTTTTTTTTCATTTTAGACAATATTTTTAAGTATTTTTTATATCAAATCTTTGACTTTTAAACTTAAAAGAGAAGTTATTACAAATATATCTTATTTCATTATTTTAAATTTTAAGAAAACTCATAATTTAACTTATATAAAGTTAATAAAGGAAAGATACATCAGCTACTTACACAAATACCAATGAATTTTTTACCAGCAATTTGTTTTGTTGATACAGCACAAGAAGCTTTTCTTCAATTACTAAAAGTTTCATATTGTAGACTATGTAAGCAAGGATGATAGTAAATGTTAGCTTTTGTAGTGACTAAATAAAAAAATGGTGAATTGAGTTCTCAAAAACACTTAGCAAAGTTGAAGTGCAAAAGAAGATATTGAAAATTTTAACAAAGCACTTGAAATTCCAAGTTAATGAGTAAATAAAGCATGTAAATGAGTAGGTATAGAAAATCAAATACAGTATTTTTATAGAGGTTTGGCTTTGTGCTTACGTCTTCTCTTTTAACCTCACTTACCAAAGAATTGTTACCTTTTAAGGACAAGGTATAACCTTTGCAATCTTTATCTTTTGAGGAAGTAACCTTTCCCCTTCAATTTTTTAAGGCTTAAATAGAATCTCTCTACTTTTCTTTTAAGGTTTTGGTAGTAACATCTCCTTCTTTTACAGTGGTTTTCTTCATATAAACAATGAAAACCTTTAAAAGGCTAGGTGTTTTCTAAGTTTAGGCTCAATGAAGAACTTATATGTAGATGAGATTACAAAAGAATGTAAGAAAGCTAGGAAGTATAAGCTTAGAATAAAAATGAACTACCTTGAAAACTCATGAGAGATGAATGATATAGCTTTAATCTTTTTCTCTTGGTATCTTTTGCATTTGGAAGTGTTGGAGAGT
Source organism: Adansonia digitata (assembly GCA_029448705.1). Taxonomy (NCBI): domain Eukaryota; kingdom Viridiplantae; phylum Streptophyta; class Magnoliopsida; order Malvales; family Malvaceae; genus Adansonia; species Adansonia digitata. The sequence goes on from JAQSVH010179595.1 coordinate 16,670, forward strand.
CCCTTTTGTAACTTAGGAATGGTTTATGGCCTTCAGGAAGTGTTTGGGATAGAAAAGAACCATTGGATGCTTGAGAAACATGTCTTTTAGTTAATTCCCTCATTGAAATAATGATACTTATATTCATGGTATCGACAATTCCTTTTATAGTCCCTGAAAAATGACCATTGAAAGATAAAGTATCGATACTTTAACTAAGGTATCGATACTTTCTCTTGAAATACTGATATTTTTTTGTCCGTTTTAAAACTGCTAGCTACTCGAAAGTTGGTGTTGATACTAGTATCAATACTTGCATTATAAACCTTTCAAGAATGTTTTCTTTGCTTTTCAAAAGATGTGAACTTGTCCAAAAAATGATTTATACATAACTATACATTTAAGAACATGCATTTTTTGAAAAAAAAAAACTATGAAGTTGAAGGAATTTTAGTATTCTTCAAAATATTTTTAAAATGACTTAAAGAAAAAGTACTAAATTAAAAACATTACTCAAGTTAATTAAGCTTAAATCATTGTTATATCAAAACCAAGATCAATCCAAAGCTAATATAACTAACATTAAGTTCCAATATATTTAGTTATTTGGTAGAAATTTGACCCAAATTTCATTATGAACAAAATAGCTAGTCTTTTCTTTTTTAATGATCTTTTATGATCCTAATTTAATAAAAAAATGTGTATTTTAAGATTTTCTATTTTGCTATGACATACATCTTTATAGTTTGTTGCTTAATATTATTCGGTTTTCCCTATTTAATTAGGCATTGACTTGTAATCTAATATTCATTTATGGTTGTAATGCATCAATTATAATTGGAACAGCGAAGTTAATGATTTTTTTGTATAAATTTTATTTATAAAGAATTTTTATCAAGTGAGAAATTTGTTTACCACATTAGTTTGTTAAGTGAATTTTTTTTTCAATTTTAATACATTTTATTTATTATTTACTTCTTAAAAATATATTAATTTGAGTTAAAGATAAGTTAGAAAATTAACGGTGACAAATAGTGAACTAAGTCAAGTATCGAGAGTAAAATTGAAATTAGTTGTGACATGTTTCCTCAAAAGCTTATATAAAATTATTTCTTGGAAATAGAAGATGAGGTGTGTTGTGCAGAAACTTATGGAAAAGGCAGTGATTTCAATTCTTCTACATGTAACTTTAATAATGTGTATGGTTCACTATAATAGGAATTCTATTATAGCCGTATACGAATATGCTACAATAATGGGGCTGTTTGGTTTACAGAATGGTTATTTTGTAGAATAGCCTATTACGACCTTATTCCTAGAAATCACTGAATAGCCATTCTGAACCCCCTTAGTGAATAGCTATTCCGAGTTTTGATGGAATAAAAAATTAATGTAGGGGTCTGAATCCCCTACAAAGGCTATTGGAATCGCTTATTATTCTATTCCACTGAACAAAACTACTGCATACCACTATTCTATTTCATCCTTCTCTATTCCATTCCTACAGAACAACTATTCCATTACAGCTCTGTTACATTTCACTAAACCAAATATAAGGTAAATGTATTCATTTACTAAGTTTAAAGAGTACAGAACAATAGGGTGACGCTTGTTTGATTATTTTTATCTTAACTTGATATTTAGGATGGATAATGCATAAAGTTATTTATAATTTTTTTATTTAAACAAATATCAAATCATTGTATTTGAAATTTAAAAAATAAATTTTATAATTTATCAAATCAAAATATAATGGATAATTAGATCTTTCTAAATTACTCATTAAATTTAATTTATTTTATGATTTTAATAAATTTAAAATCATGTGTATCTTTTCTATTTTCATTAATTTTAATTATAATTTTCATATAAAAATTATAAAATATATTATGAATTATTGTTTTTTGTTTCATATATAATGCCACTATATAATTATTCAATGATTTTGAGTTTACAAATGCCATCAATTTTTCTGTTTGTTGATGCTTCTCTCTCTGAGAGGTTAAATAAGGTCCTACAGCACAGAGAAGGACAAAAGGGTGCTGGAGTTTGTATTCCGAGGCACTTTCTGATGGTTAAGTTAGTTTTTGGATTTTCAGATATTAATACAATAGAAAAAACTAAAAATGGAAAGAATCTACCTTTACCATAGGTTTGCCTACCCTTTTATAGGCATTGTTGGGGGACATGCAGTCAAATGACGTAATTGGGAAACAACTAGCGTCGAGCTAGCTATTGAGCTACTATGTCTTGTAGCCGAATCTGTCAGTCGGTCGCCCTTCAAAAGGAGGTGTCTGTAGACACCTTATTTTGTCCGGGCTAATTTTTTTAGTAATCAGGCTAATTTTCCATGATCTGGGCATTTTTGAATCATCCATCATTGATAAAAAAACTTAATTTTAACTCGTTTCTTTGCATCCAAAAAGATTAAAACCCATATCATATTATGAATTTAGACTTTTGAATTAACAAAAACATTTTTTTTGAAGTCGAAATTAGATCAAAGAGGTCAATATCACATGATTAATCTACTCCCTAGTTTGTTGACTAAGATCATTATCAGCCACCTTATTTGCTAGAAAATCATTTTAGCATTTAAACCAGCCACCCTATGTCCATCACATTGGTAGCAAGTTGCTCCCTACAACCACTCTATAGCCACCAAGCTAACACTACTTTGTCCCCCTTGAGAAATGACCAAAAACACATCCAAATTGGCTCCAAAATGCTAGTATAAATAGACCACTTCTATCTCAGCTAAAAAAGGCCAGATTCCAGCTCATTTTTCACTCTCAAAACACATTCCTATAGCAAGAAAACCAAATCCTGTAGCTCTTCACTCACCACCCAAAAATAGCTCCCAAAACACTTATTCCCAACCATAACACACTCCAAAAATCACCCTTACCCATCCAGAACCAAAACCTCATTATTTCTCTCTTTTTCTTGCTTATTAACAACAAGGAAAAGAGGGAAATTTAAGCCATCTCTACAGCTTCAATTATTTGGTCAAAAAGTGAAGTTTTGTTGGTATAACTTTTCACTTTATCATTTTCATTTTCTGTTTTTCAACACCTTCATCATTTTAGTGAGCTCTTCGTGTTTCCATCACCCTCTTAGGATTTTCATGCATTATTGTGGCCTTTGGTTATGGTGGTTTAGGATTTGGATGCCTTAATGCCCCTTTGATGTGCAAAATGCCCTATTTCATCCTTATTATTTTGATATCTTCCTCATGCATTTTATGCCATATCCATGCATCTTGTTATCCTTAATCCATATACGAAACATTAGCCTAACATATTTCAAGCATATTTATATATCAGCTTGCACTTT
>JAQSVH010179655.1:0-10790 GCA_029448705.1 Adansonia digitata
TTGGATTTATATACTTTGAAAATAAATAAATAAAGAGTTGGAGCAGCATAAGTTCATATTAAGATTTTTTTTTCAATTAACGATAATCTAAGTTATGTAAAGATATCGAATATGAATACATCTTTAATAAATGTATAGCTTTTCATAATTTTAAAAACATATCTTCATTTTTTTTTTGAGATAATTATCAGAATCTCTATTCATATATTTTGAAGATGTGCTTTAAAAAAATATTTTAAAAAAAATAAAAGATCGGAGTAACATAAAATATAAAAACACTCAATAAAGTATTTGATCTTTGTATCCATATCTTTGGAATATATAGTAAACAAAAATGTTTGAAAAAAAATGATATAGTTGCATATATCTACTCATAATTGGATCGCGACTTGAAAAAAAAATTAAAATTCAATCCTTGGCCAACTTGATAGTCTGAATTTATTGTTTAAATATTTTAAAATATTAAAAAATTATAATAATTATTTATTTTATAATTAAATTTAAATAAAAATATTATTTTATTTGATAAATATTAATTTAAATAAATTAAAATCACAAAATATTATGTTCAAATTTAGCTTAGAAGGTAAGAACTCTGACAAATAAATCACAAAATTTTGGAGAGTGGAAGTCAATCACGCTTCGTCTCTTACACTTGCCCTGGGCCTTATCCTGGTCACCGTTTCACCGCACCTTGCAAGGCTGGAATCGGTCAATGTTTTTCCTCCACGCGCCACCAGAAACGCGTTGAGTTCCTAAAAATCTCTTTTTCTTTTTTTTTTTTTGTGTGTACAATCTCATTTATTTACATACATGAAAGGAAGAAAACCATAGTAGTTAACATGAAATCTCAATGAATTTAATTCAAGAAAAAAAATAGAAAATTTTATTCATTTATCTTTATTAGGGGGAAAAAAAAGCTAAAATTTATTCTAAAATCCAGACCCAAAGAAAAAAGCAAAAAAAAAATAAATAAATAAACTTAGAGAATTACACAAGCATGTATGTATATAGGCATTTAAATTGGGAAGCAAAATGAAGTAAAAGAAAAGGTCAAATTATATTATATGTAGGCAAAAATTAAGTCAACAAATTAAACATTAAAGAGATTAAAATTTTAGTAGGATAAATTTTAATTTTTTGGGGATTTAATTTTAGTTACATTAAAAATAAAACTGGGTGTTAAATTTAGGTAAAAAAGAGAGGAAAAATAGATGGTTAAAATGTCCTTGTGCTTGTGAGATGGCAGCTTTGCTTTGCAACAACAATGGCTGCCATCAAATAAACCCATAATTAACCAATAAAAGGAAAAAGAGTTCTTGTGGTTTATTTTTGTGCCCAAAGAAGGGGGGAAAAACCGAAGAAAAATAGTCTTTATTTTTTCCTTTCTGTTCTTTGAAGAACTTGACTTGGCTGGACCCTCCATTTTATCAACTTTCCCTTGCATTTCCTTGGAATTCTCCTTTCTGGGCTTTTCTTCTTCGATTCAAAGGTTTCGGCTTTTGGTGGTTCTGCTGCAAAGAAGAAAAAATTGTTTTTGGTTGGGTGAAAAAAGAGGGGAAAAAAAAAAGAAAGCTTTTATTTATCTTTGCTTGGTAAATGTGGGGGGCTCCAGCAGAACCTGCTGATTCTTATTATCAGGTCCGGCCTGAATGTACTGATGTTCCAATAACCAGATTTAAAATAAAGGTTTGTTTTTATAATTGAAAGGAAAAATGAAAATTTGATCAATGTTTCAGAAAATATTGGAAATGAAGCATGTTTTATGTAATGGGGTTGCTTTCATGTTTATTTTTGTATTAGATTACTGGGGAAAAAAAAGCCTTTTCGTTTATTTATTAATGGCCCTTATTTGATTGAATTTTAACTCAAGTGAATTTTTTTTTCCAATAAAGGGCCTTTTATTGTGATTTTATTTTATGATTTTTAGAGATTTGATCTTGAATTCATACATATGTAAAACGGTATAGTTAGTAGTTTAGGCAATGATCAAAGCACTGTCATGTTTTTTCATGGCTTCCATTTTAATGAACATGGTTTCGTTTTATCTTTGATGTTACTGTAACCAAACTGAGTTCTGCAATAATTGTTAAAAAAATGGTGCTTTGATTCAATAAATTATTTGCTTATGCAGCCTGGTAAAACTTTAAGTGTACGAAAATGGCAAGCTGCATTTTCCCCGGATGGGCATCTGGATATTGGCAAAACTCTACATCGAATCCAACGTGGGGTAAGTTGATGTCCGTGTTCAAATTTTAATGGTTGAGCCTGTTATAATTGGGCTTGTACTTGTTGTAAAACATGCAAATTGTATCCATGAAAGAGTAGTGATAGTTTATTAATGCAAAAGAACAAAAATAAACTTATTAATATGAGTTCTATGCAACTTTATACCGATCATGGTATAAAGCAGCATCACCAATATATATATATATATATATATATCCAGCAATGCAACGGACTGCATATTCTGATGATTATATGTCTCTAAATCTTATACATAGAAGAGCATATATATAAAGTTGAATAAGGTTACGTTCATGCGAGTTAAATGCATGTTTATTTTTGTTTAAGTCTTTTTCTATCTACGTTTTGTTTTTGGTTGGCAAACATAGGGGATCCACCCATCAATTAGAGGAGAAGTTTGGGAGTTTCTACTTGGCTGTTATGATCCTGAGAGTACATTCGACGAAAGGGAGCAGATACGGCAGCATCGGAGGTAGTCCAGTCCTCCTGTTTCATAGTTTGCTACTATTTTGGCTATTGAATCTTTGAGAGTTTCTTTTGCCGGACGTCTTTCCTCATCAGGTGATCATCTGAGTTATTTTCTCACTTCTATATCTCAGGGTGCAGTATGCTAGATGGAAAGATGTATGTCATGAAATTTTTCCTGTTGTTGGAAGTGGCAAATTCATTACAGCCCCTGTAATCACCGAAGATGGTCAGCCCATTCAAGACCCTTTAGTACTTTTAGAGTCAAATCCAGGCAAATTACTGGCACTTTACCTGTTTCAAACCAATAGTTTGTCGAAAAGTGAAATAAACCAGGTATTAATATGCAAGAAATTATGCAGGTGCAAATGCTAATAGCACAGAAATGGTGAAGGAGCTAACTAGTCATGGCCCTTTGGACAAGAGAGTAATCCAGTGGTTGCTTACATTACATCAAATAGGTTAGTTTACGTTGTTTTCTATTTCAAAATGCATGTCTTTCTTTGATTTGTTGCTTTCTTCTCTGAGTTATGACCGCATCCCTTGTATTTATGTTTCTGTCAGGTCTGGATGTCAGACGCACTGACAGGACTTTAGTATTCTATGAGAAGCAAGAGAATTTGTCGAAACTTTGGGATATTCTTTCCGTTTATGCCTGGGTAGATACGGATGTTGGATATTGTCAAGGTAAGTAAACTACATGAAGCTTTATTTCTAAAATGGTAGTTATAGTTTCTATATTCTTAACTGCCTCAATCAAATGAGGATTATAGTTTCCATACACTTTGTAATCAATTATAAATCCAAGAGCTAAATTCTGTTACAATATTTGAGCAGGAATGAGTGATCTATGCTCCCCCATGATTATGCTTCTTGAAGATGAAGCTGACGCATTTTGGTGCTTTGAGCGTCTGATGCGCAGATTGGTACATATATTTTCTTTTTTATTGCAAACTATGTTAGCATGATGTTTTATCTTTTCATATGCACTAACGTCGATTTTCCAGTGTTGGACTAAGTTCGAACTTCTAGTAGGTTAAATATGTGTTTATGTATCTCTATAGTTGAAAATATGTTTCTTTTATTTCTTAGTTGGAATTCCTAATCCTTAGGGTCCTTTTAGGATTCACAAATATTGAGTGTGACAATGTAATTTGTAACTACTGGTTGGTTTCGAGATTGTCTGTTCTAATAATTTCCACTCGGTTGTTCTTCATGCTTTGTAACCACCATGCATTTTGTGTCCCATTGGATTCATTAAATCAGAATTTTCCTATTATTTCTTATTTGCCAAGTATCATTGAATTCATTTCTTAATTGCTAGTTGACATATTTGATTGCCATGGATAGATCTTCTCCACATATCATTGGATTTTTTTTTTTTTTTGTGTCCCGTTGGACTTGGGTTTGAGTGTCGGATACGGATATGTGTTTGACACGGGTATGTTTATTTCTTTCTATGCTTTCTCATGTATTTGAAGGGTGTTTAACTCTTTATCCCCAAACCCATGTCTTGATATGCATCAGACATGAATTTTAGACATGGATACTTCAAGAAAAAAGAAGAGACGAAGCAAAAGAGTTTTTGTCCTTTCTATTGTTTAGGGAGTGTTTCTCCATCTTTTGCTCTAAATTGTTACTGCTTTGCTAATGTATAGAATTTAAGCGTATTGCAGTATGATCAGTTGCATGACTCTTTGATTTATTCTCATTTCATTTTTTAGGATTCTCTTACGTTCAGCTTTATTACCGGTTTCTTACGAATCTTATTCCTATTTTAAATCTTAAAAGCGAGGAAATTTTAGATGCACTGAGAGTTCTGTCGGGGTAGAGACACAACTTTGTAACTTGGCTGCAGTAATTCAAGTTATTGATCCAAAACTTCATCAGCACTTAGGTACAAAATGAAAATTTTATATCTTTTCATTCTCTAGGTTATGCATTGCGCTTTCTTTGTGCTCTTTTTAGAATGTTATTATTTTTTTCGTACATTGGTTTACAGAAACACTGGGTGGCGGTGATTATCTCTTTGCTTTTCGAATGCTAATGGTTTTGTTTCGTCGAGAGTTTTCATTTTGTGATTCATTGTATTTATGGGAGGTATGTTCCAACACTTCTAATCCTTTTGACCGGTTTTAATTCCTTGGTATCAAAACTTTTTAACGTGATTGAGCTGTTTGTATGAGTGTGTCTCGCTTGTGATGTATCCGGTGACGCTGAAGGAAAATCATTTTTACCTCTATGATGTTTTATTTTTTGTAATCGCTTGCAGGATAACGTAAGCTTAAGTGTTCAGTTCTGTTATGTTGAACATGGCCCATGTTTGTGGAATCCGTACTTCTGTGTTCTGGCATGCTTCACTGGAATTTTATTTATAAACTTGCTTTTTCTGGTTTACCTAAACTTTCTGCAGATGATGTGGGCTCTGGAATATGATCCCGACTTGTTCTCTCTGTATGAAGAACCCGAATTTGAGAAGGCTGAGGGTTCTAAAGGAAAACCAAAATCGACACGCAAGTGTGGGAAGTACGAGAGGGAAAATATGAAAATTAAAGGCTCTGATGCTCCCCTTCCCATTTCGGTTTTCCTTGTTGCCAGCGTCTTAAAAGATAAGAGCTCGATGCTACTCCAAGAAGCTCGGGGTCTGGATGATGTAGTTAAGGTGAGCTTAAGTTTTTTGTAGCTTTTACAAATAATGATAATGCCGTTCTATAAATGAACGTATAAATTTAAGCAACAATTCACCAGGAAACAGCCGATTATGTGGCAATTAGTAGCTCCTTCCTAAACCGTGAAACATTTGATGAAACCTTACATATATTTTATGTTGTCTTAAAGCTTTACATTTCTTGTTTTGCTGGTTTTATACTTTTTTTTTCCAGATTCTGAATGACACAACTGGAAATTTGGATGCCAAGAAAGCTTGCATTGGGGCAATGAAACTTCATAGGAAATATTTAAAAAAGGTATTGCTATTTTGTTGTATCGTGTAATAGCGAAATTTTGCAGTTTAGCCTAGTTAGCAGTATCCGGACTCAGGTGAGTGTGGGATATGAATATGTGTCCAACATCGATATTCTCAATTTTTTAAAGTTTTTTAATATATTTAGAGGATCATACTCTCACGCCGTTGTCCAAATATGTATTGGACATATATGTCGAATATGGATACTTTAAGAAAAATAAAGAGTCCGGGTAACATAGAGTAGTAATACCTAATATGCACATGCATGTCATTCCTAGAATGAGTCATTGGTGCCCTGACAAGCGTGAGTGGTGGATAGGGATATCTATCCAACATGAAATTTTCTCAAATTTTTAAAGCTTTTTCATATAACTCCCATACTCATGTTCAAATATGCTTCGAACAAATATGCCGAACAAGGAAAATAAAGAGTCCGGATAACATAGAGCACTAGTCCCTAGAATGCACATCCATATGATTGCTAGAATGATGCATTTGTGCCTGCCTTTATATTTATACTTCTTCCAAGATAAATTCTTCTACTGCGAACTTACTCTTTCCGTTTCATCTTGTGGTCACAGGCCAAGATGACATCACATAAGGTAAGCCATATGCCATTTCCTGCCCCATTTTTCTTTTCGGATTCCACGACTTGATTCGGGAAGAAGATAAATGATATATTTCCAGATGAAATCCCGGGTTCGGAGATTACAGAAGTCTAATAGTTTGCTCCAACCATAAAAAAATGTTGCTATAGAAAAGGCAAAGCAATTCTTGTATATGATATCATCATCAATCTTCCACATTAATTCTATGCTAAAACATTCATTGTTTATCAATCTCTATACGAAATCCATTGTTGTAATGAACATATCTTGGTGTTTCATAATCATTCAAGAAAATACAAAAAAAAAAATTCAGCTGCTTATTCATGAACTTCACTTTGGCTACTTGTATTTTACCTTTCTTACTATAATGTTAAGAATTCATCTGGACAAAGTTCTGAAAGATTCAGCAGAGAAAATGATATCTAATCAGATAAACAAAGCCGATGGAGGTGCTGGGGCCGAGTCCGGTTCATCATTTCACTGTAGTTGTCGGCAAGATCGTCATATCCGAGCTCAATTCTTAAAGGGATAAAGAGATAATGTAAAACATAAGAGTTTCATCCATGGCTTTGTTCTTTTAAGCTTTTCCTTTTGGTGTTTTCTTTTTTCTCAATTCTGGTAGTCTCAAAAATTCATTTCGATCTAGTCATTATATTATTAAATTATTATTTTTATATTAATATTTATATATTTTTATAATTATATTTAAAAATTATTAATTACTAATTTTAGCTAAACCGAACCAACTAATTTTTATAAAAATCTTATTTAAAGCACGATCCATGTAAGCTACGCAAGTAATCTGACTCTTGGACAGGGTTACGATCTCAATTTTCTTGTCTCCACAGAAAACTCTACTTCTGAGTGCATACAGGTGTCATTAACGGGGAGATTAGGCCAATGATTTATACATGGAAGCTGTAAATTATATTATTTGAAACTTTTAATTTTTTTAAAATATTCGTATTTGATTCTTATATCTATCATATATTTAGATTAAAAATATTAAAATATCAAACTCTAAATATATATATAAAAAATAAATAAATCCGTAAAGAAAACATGCACATATTTGACACTTACCTTGAGTTGAATAACATAAGTTGTAAAGAGGAGAGAAACCAATACTCGTTAAAAAGGCAAGAAGAAGAAGAAGAACTAAATGCTGATTTAAATTGATGCTGCCAAAAGTTCCAGGAGAGTCTTAAAGACGGCAGAGCCCTCATTATTTTAACAAATTTCACCACATAATCACATCAACCTTAATCGAAAAACAAAACCACCTTTTCAATCCTACCAATGACTAATTATTCTGAATTCCTTATCTAAGCGATTAAAAGCAACTGCCATTGCAGCCCATTGCAACTAGTAACAAATGCAAACTTTAAGCATCAGCAGTCTCAGCAGAATCTGCAGCAGCCAACATCAGCTCTGGTTGAATGCTTCCCACATATGTTCCATCAAGTGCATTTGGCAATCCCAATGATTTCAGTGCAAGATGGGCTGCCTTTTGCCCTGATATCATCATTGCTCCAAATGTTGGTCCCTGCATTAGTAAAACCAATATAAATATGGTACTAATATAGGATAAACCTATGTACTTTGGAATTAAGTGTGAGTGTTAAATATAAGTTTGTTTAAATTTTTTAAAAGCTTTTCCATGTATTTGGAAGGGCCTTGGAGGATCATATCTATATACTCATATCCAAAAATATATCAAACACAAAAATACTTGTACAATTTTTTTAAAAGCTTATCCATTTATTTGGAAAACTCTTAGAAGATCATATCTCCATACCTATGTCCAAAAATGTATCAAACACAAAATTGCTTTTAAAAAAATAAACTAAATTCGGCCCATGATTAATTTTTGAAAATTACCATTCTTGGAGATCCATCAATCTCTGCAACTTCCATGCCGGTAACAATCATCCCAGGCACAATTTCCCTGGTCAGCCTGACAATGGCATCCTCAGCTGCATTCATATCCAGTGCCTTCATCCCAGGCACACTATTAATCATCCCAATGCTCCTCAACCTCTTAACCCCGGTGGCACCAAATGGCCCATCATGACCACAAGAGCTCACCACCACCTTGGCCTCCATCACATTGGGGTCCATGCAGGATTGTGTGTCATGGTTCATTGACACCAGGGCCCAGTTTGTCACAACTCCACCGACTCTTCCTTCCTTCACTATCAAGTCCTCCGCCGCCACGGCATTGAACAGCTTCACATTGGGGCGAGCTAGAAGCTTGCTCATGATGGTGGATGTGAAGAGGGCTGCATGCTTGATCACTACATAGTCATCTTGTTCATCATATTCAACTTCAAGTTCATCAAGGAATCGATGAGCTGGTTTGCGAACCACCTGAATTAACATAGAATTCCTCTTTTTTTAGAAATTGTTAGAAATATAATCCATTGAATGAATCTGTTTTGCATCATATGTCTGCCATCAACAATTTTAAGGTTCTACGCTTTATTTTATCGTCTTTTTAATTACCGACAGTAGAACCTAAGGCCATAAAGTTGGATCTTTAATTTATTTGTCTTCACAAAAGAGAAAATTCTGGTCTTTTTTCTACTTCATTTCTCAATACCCTGAACTATGTCTTAGTCTGATGAGCGGTTTCAAGACACTTCCTGTGTCACTGTATCTTGAAATCTGATCGTCACTCCGCATTTGCTTACATATAAAAAATATTGTCCTTTTTTAACAGACAAGAATCCCTCAAGGCTTTGTTACCTGCAGATCCAGTTCTCTCGATTCAGTGACCTAGTACCTCCCTTTAAGAGAGTCCTTTTCTCTCATCGATGAAGCTGACAATATCTTGCAAGATCGTGACTGCTCAAAAAGAACAATACTTTTCCTTGATTTAAGCGTACATAAATAAAGTGACGACAAATCCCATAAGGTGTCGGAAAGAAACATCCTAAAACTATCATTATACTTATCTAGAGATATTTAGAAAAAAGCATCCCATAACCATGCCAAATTGAAGAAATGAAATCATTTTATTCACTGTTTACAAGCCAGCCTTAGGAGCAGCCTGCAACCTATATCTGTTACTAAACCGCATATCCATGATTGAAGTATTGCAATTTAAGCTTATAACAAAAACTTTAAACATGTCAAATTTGATTTTCACCCAAATTAAAAAAAAAAAATCATAAAACAGATATCCCACAGCGTGGTTATAATTTTTTTTTTTTTTTAACATTACCATGGCGGAGAAAAGCTGTCCACCAAGCCAGGCACCGCCTCCAGGGCTAACAGATTGTTCAACAATGGCAACCTGTACGGACGGGTTCTTGCTAAGCTCATAGGCACAAGAGAGCCCAGCAGAGCCAGCACCAACCACCACCACATCGGTGTCGGCGTAGGTGATCATGTCCATCATGTACCTCCGCGTCATCTCGCGAGAAACGATCGACTCCTTGATCGGGTCAAACCTGAAATTATTCAGATCATACGGTGGTGATGATGATGCAGACATGGAAACCGATGCATGGCATGGGGAAGACTTTGCTTTAAAATGAAAAGAAAATGGGGTTATTGGAACCCCATGAAAGGAAGATTCAAACAAAGAAGCGTTTCTGCACAGTATAGCAGGAGAAACGAGAGTTTTAGCCATGCATGACGCCATTGTTGATCTGAGAAAAAACTACAAAAGGGGTTCTGATTTTTGGGGTTACTTCGAAGCTTGAAGAGATCAGACTGCAGAAAAGAAGTGAATTTGTTTGGCAAAATATATACAGCATGAAAAAGAAAGTGAAAGAAAAATATCTGAGATGACACATGGGGAAAGGATAGGATTTGAAGGGTTTAAAACTGTTAAGATATCCTTTGACAGAGTTGATTGCCTTTTCTGCAGGTTGAGTTTATCTCATTCCAAAGGTTTTCCATGCAAACTGGCAAAAAGTCTGCAATTTGTTGGCAAATCACTCAATGAATCCCACTTTCCTCAGTTATGTCTTTGTCCAAGTGCCAGTGGGGTTTATTTTGAAGAACTTTTTGGTAATCCTTTGTCACTATTGGTGCTTTTATTGGTAACTTCGTTACAATAGGAACTTTTCTGGATGATTCTAATATCCTGGAGTTTTAATGGAAATGCATGTATATTTGTTAATATCTTAATAACATGATCTGGCAAGTAATCTTGGGGTTTTTATGGAAATGCAGATATACTTGTTAATATCAAAGTAACATGATTTGGCAAGTGGCCCTCCGGGCTCTACGTGAATTAAGTTGAGTTTCAACATGAAATTTTTTTTATTTGAATTAATTTAATTTAATTTAAAATATTATTTTATTACTAAAAAAATTATTATTTAAATTTAATTATAAATTTTTTATAAAAAATTGTAAAAAATATATAAATATTAATATTTTTTAAATATTTTAATTTTTTAATTATAGAATAGTTTTATAAGTCAACAAAAACCAAGTTTAGACAAGAGATTTTAGAAAAATTAAATTATAACTCGATTTGATCCATAAAC
>JAQSVH010179666.1:0-52054 GCA_029448705.1 Adansonia digitata
GCTTCAATCACAAGAGCTACCTAATCAATTATGTCGGAAAGATTTTTAATTAACTTGCCTTTTAAGATTTATGTTGAGATTATCGTAAATAAGAAATTTTTACAGACACTAAAAATAGAATTTTATGCTATAATTAATTTCACAGATCAATTTGGAGTCCTATATATCCAAAATTTAAAAAAAATAAATAAATCAAGTTTAAATAGGAAACAATTATCAATAAGAATTTTAATAATTAATGGCATACAAATTTCTCTTTTTTCACAACCAAAAATTACGGCAAATATTAAATATTTATTTTTCTTTTACGACTAAATATATTAAACATTCATATTTAATATATTAATTATTTTGTCTTTTATAGTATAAATAGATGTATCAAACCTCAACGAGTACCATATGGTCTATAGGGCTTTTTAACCTTCAAGGTATCATTTTGTTCTTAAATCTGTTTTTTCGGTGTCCCTCAAAAAATCTATGTTTTGTTACTTTTATAAAAATATAAACATGTGATTAATTTGTATCATTGTATATTTATATCATTCAAAAATTATAATAATTTATTTATTTTAATCTTTTCATATTTCTTCTTCAAAATTTTTTTCCTCATCTTAATAATTACTGAGATTTGCCCTTTTTTTTTTTTTTTTTTGAGATGAGAAAAGAGGTTGCTCATGTTAATGAAGTCTACACATCAAGAAAGAATTATACTATATTTTAGTGGATTAGATGCCTAAGTGTCGTGTAAGTGAGGTGTTGTTTCTATTTTGATAAAGATGTTCTTGGTTTGAGTCGAGCTATTCAAGTTTAAATAAAAATTTTTTATTTAAAATTCGGTTCGACCTTTCAAATTAAAAAAAATTATTGATTAAAAATATTAAATATTAAAATATTTTATATTTTATAATTAAATTTACATAAAAATATTTTATTGCTTGTAGCTATTTAATTAATTAATTTATTTAACTTTTAATATTTATGATAGTTAATTTTTTTCTAATTGTATTTGATATTAGCAAGATGCACGTGTTTTAAGCAATTTATTATAAATTTAATGCATATAGTAATAATTTGCTATAAAAAAAAGTACGTAATTCCATTTTTTATTAAAAAAACCTTGAAAATCTAATCTCAATTGATACTTTGATTTTAAAAGCATATATTTTTCCATTGAATTGACACTTGTTTTGATTATTTTATCTTTCAATTCAATCCCATAACTTTATCCTCAATTAAAGTAACTGTAATAAAAAAAGATTGTTGCCGTATTTATATGTATATTTTTTATGAAAGCTCTTTGCATATTTAGATACAATTTATTTATATCTAAAGTATGCATTAGTTTTTAATTGATTTTACAATATTTGGATATAAGGTAGAATGACATCTAATACATTTACATCGGATTTAAATATATAAATAAAAGTTAAAATTGTCCATTAAAAAAACACTTTCTAATGCATATTTAATGTAAAACAATATTGATCGCTATTGTAACTAATTAATAACATCTTTAATTGATTTCTTAAATAGTTTATTATATGTAAGTTCTTTGTCTAAAGTCAATTTGTTTAGTTCTCCGTCAATAAAGTTTATAAATTCCTTAAGGGAGAGACATGACTCTCTCTCTCTCTCTCTCTCTCTCTCTCTATATATATATATATATGTAGATCTTAATTTCTACACTTATCCTTCAATTAATATATTTTACTATGTATTCAACCAATAAATAACTTTTTTCTAAATTAATTACAATTATTCCCCTATGAATGTCCAATATTCTTGCCTTCAAGAAAGAAGTTACTACTTAAATAGTCTTAAATCACTTTAAATTCAAGTTCTAATTAGTTATACAAGATTTTTTGCGATTTTTAGTTGGTTATAAAAAAAACTCATTTAATTAAGAAATCATTTGTGAATTTTTTGTATGCATCTTCCTTCATTTCTTTCTCTTTTCAAATGGTTGTAAAAAAGGTACTTAATTAGGAAATCATTAGATTTGTAAATTGAAGTAAATATATAGAGTTACAAGCCATATAGGGATATGATTTGCAAGCATAAACTATTTAATTCCCATCATTTTAGTTTTTAATTAGGAAATAATTTATTTATTCATCAAACTAAATATTTGCATAAACCATATATATCCAAATCCATTTTGACATACCTTAAATTATTTAATTCTATTTAAATGCTGGAAAATAAAAATGAAAAAGAACTTATAAAGTTCTGTAAATAAAAATTAATATTTAAAAAAATGCTTACATTTTATTTTACATTAGATCTTATATAATTATAAATAAAACACATTATGGATATGTATTGTCTTCTGTTTTTTTTTCTAATCAGACCATATATTTAAAAAATGTGTTATCCTCCATATTTTTAATAATTATTAAGTCAAATGCATATGTTTTATAATTATTTATTATATTTAAATCTTTGTTTAACACTAAAATATTTTAAAATATTTAAAATCTCATTAAAATAAACTGATCAATTTTGAATCAATCGAACTAAAAATCGAAAGCCAAACTGATTTGACCATTGATCTATTTTTTTTAACTTGGAAAAATATCACATGCATGTACATGTGTCATAAAAGCTAATATTATTTAAAATATCTATAAACATCTATAAATCTATAAACAATACATTAAAGTAATCTTAAGGATTGCCTTTTTGGTTGCCACATGGCAACCCTTTCCTTTTTTTCTTTTTAAATTTTGTGAGATTTTTATGTAATTTTTTCATGTATCTATGTTATATTTATATTAATTTTTTGTGTCATTTTGAATTTAATATATTATATATTTACATAAATTTTGATAAGTTAAAGACTCTTTTTACATTAACACATTTATATGTTCATATCATGTCAGTTTTTATCTTATATCATATTTTAATTATTTTTATATAATGTTCGTACCATATAATTATTTGGTGTCAGAAATTGTTGAGTCTAATTGATACTATTCAATATCTCCCAACTTTGTGCCATGAGTTGTCAATTCATGCTACTTTTCATGTTGCAATCGATTAAATGTATTATATATTTATATAAACTCTGGCACATTAATAATTCACTCATAGATTTTGACAAACGTTTATTCATGTCGTATTTATATTATTTTTCATGTCATGTTGTATAACTAAATTATATTTGAAACTATAAAGTTTAATTGACAATATCCAATAACTTTCAATTCTGTGTTACATGTAATCATATGTTCATGTTATTTTTTATGTTACAATCATATTCAAAGTATTATATGTTTTATATAAATTTTGACACGTTTAAAATTTATATTTTTTGTAAATTGTGACATATTTTTCCATTCTTATCACAGCATTAAATTTATAACATAATATATTAAAATATAGAAAAATAAATATTTTGAAAGAAATTATTTATAAAAATTGTACTCTTACAACAATACATAAATAAAAAATCATAAAAAGTACTATAAAATAATTAACAATAAATTATTAATACTATTATTATTTTTTAAAAATTATTTTTATATAAAGCATTAAAATATCCCAAACAAGTTAACATTCTAATAGTTTATAATTTTATAAGAAAATCATATTACTAAAATTAATATTCAATTGTTTTTTTAATGATAAAGGCAAACAAAACAAAAGTTCAAGATGCAGATCTGGGGTACACTACCCTTGCAATATCAGCAAAAATTGCAAACTAACAAACGTAGATGGTGAATCATAAACAACAAAATTTTGTTGCTGTACTAGTCCATGTTTGGCCATTAAATTTGCACACGTGTTACTTTCTCTGTAAATGTGGTGAATAGAACAACGTCGGAAGTTTTCTAAAAGCTTCATGCAATCATTGATAAACGAACTATGAGAGTGAGAAAAAGGAGCACCATACTTAATTACATCAAAGATAACTTTGGAATCAGCCTCCATAATAAGATTATTCAGGCCATAACCTCGTGCCAAATTTAAACTATCTTTGAGACCCTAGAGTTCTGTTGCAACACTCGCAGTATTTTCAATTTTTGTAGAAAATCCCAATATCCATTTACATTACAGTCTCTAAAAATTCCTCCAGCCCCTGCGGGTCCTGGGTTTCCTTGAGAAGAGTCATCTGTATTAAGTTTCACAAAATCAGTTGGGGAAGGGTTCTAGCCTAACATTAGAACACTCATTTGTTTCTTGCCATCATGCTTCTCCAAATTAGCCCATAGCTCAACAGCCGTATTAAGAATTTTTTTTTCCTTCCATTTGGTATGTGACAGAACATGCCCACCAAAAACAATTATATTTCTCTCCAACCAAATATGCTAAAGAATGACCGTAAAAATAACATTCCATGGAATATTTAAATGAGTATAGAGGTGTTTCAAAAGACAATTTTTTTAAGCCAATGAAAGACATCCAAATTCAAAGTTTCATGCATTTCAGCCACATCAGTAAACCCAACCCATATGAATCTAACAAATGAACAGTCGCGAAGATCGTGAGAAGGAGATTCTTGCCCTGCGTTATATCTCGGGCGTAAAGGATTAATATTTAATCCCCTATTAGCAAGCACCCCTTTTGTATTTATAGCTCCATGGCAACATAACAAAAGAAAATGTCGAATTTTTGGGTAAGTTGGAGTCTTCTAGATCCAATTCCAGTCTCTATTAACAACCAACCAATCACCTCTAGCAACTTTATAAGCTAACCTAGCATTAAAATTCCCAAAAATAGAGAATTTCCGGTTTAAGGTGTTTTTCACGTTACTATGTGTAAACATCTAATTTCGTTCAAATCTCTTTTTCGATAATTTTAAATATTTGAGATTGATAACTTAACAGCCACCCTCAAAGGGAACAAACTTTTTCAGATGAACAAGATATTTTCAAGAACTTTTTAGTCATATTTAAATGGCCGTAAGTTCATGTGGCAGAAAAAGTCATATTTTGATATCTAATTTTAGATATACAAGATAAATATTTAAGAGAAAAACTATTTTTTAATAGTTTCTTCTCAAACTTTGAAAATCTATCTCTACAGATGATATCACAGTCAAATTTCTCATTTGTAAGGATTTTTTGAGAATTTTCATAAAATTTAGGAAATTAATTGTCGTGTATTTTTACCAATACCAGTGTAGTATTTATGTTGATACTTACTCTAAAAAATAAAAAATATTTAAAGAAAATTTATATTAGCATTTTATATCATGAGTTGTCAGATTGTTCATTTTAGTAAATTTTGAATTTTTCACATTACCACGAGTATCATACTTGTCAAAATTTTTCCAGTAAAATTATTTTTAGATTTTGGATTTTCTTCTTTACCAGTTTTAAAATTAATATTTTGAATAATATATTGATTTAATTCATTTTATATAAGTTACAATGTATTTTTTAAAATTTTCTCGATTTTAAAATACGAATTTTCTTTTATCTATAAAATTTTTGATAAAATTTTCTCGAGTTTTGAACTTCAAAATTCTTTAAATATTTCCACTTAATCAACATTAAATCAGTTTTTTAAAATTTAATTTATTTTATGTGTTTTGTAATTTTTTAGAATTTTTCACTTTTCAAAGTACGGAGTTTTCCACTCTGTAAATTTTTTCAGGAGGATTTTTCTTAGTTTATAATTTTCAAAATTCTTCAAATAATATTATTTAATTCATATTAATCAGTTTTTTAAAAAATTCATTTTATTTTATGAGTTTTAGAATTTTTTTGTTACCGAGATATAGTTTTTTTACTCTGTAAATTTTTTCAGTAGGATTTTTCTGAATTTATGAATTTTAAAATTTTTCAAATATTGTTGTTTAATTCACATTGAATAATTTTTTTAAATTTAATTTATTTTATGAATTTTACATTCTTTTACATATAATAATTTTTTCGAGTCAGAGTTTTTCTCGTAAAATTTTACAAATTTGCTATTTTTAATGTTCTCTTTATTGTATATAAAAATTATTTTTATTATTAGATTAAATTAAACTGATCATATGAAATTTTGTTCCAAGCTCATAATTTTTAATTTTTACAATTTAATCGTTCTAATTAATTTTTACGATATAATTTTACATGTTGTACAAATGTTATCTAAAATATCTCTAGAATTGATGATGTCATGCATGATGCAATTCATAAAAGACAAAAATAAGTAATTTATATCAAATCAAAATAAAAAAATCAAAATAAATAAAACAAATATTAAATAAAAGGAAAAAGTAGAAAATTTTGGAAAAATTGGAGAAGCCATATCGCCAAAGGCTGTTTCTTCAGCCTTAGCCAACCTCCATCCCCTTAAATAGGGATGGTTTTCTTCATTTTATGCTTTAAGCTTCCAATAAAGAAGAAGAAGAAGAAGAAAAAGAAGAACACTAATTTCTTTTAAATGTCAAGCATTTCAAAGCTATATACACTTATAAATTCATGAATTTTGTTCATCTTCTACATTGATTCATTTTTTATGAGTCAAAAACATGTTAAAGCTCATGGATTTCCATTTATGTTGAAAAGCTAAACATGTTGACGATGATCTGTTTTCTATATATTTGTTGTTATTTTCTATTTTTTTTTTGTTGTACCTTAATTTTTTAAAAAATATTTTTGTTGTTGTTGTGATCTTGATTTTGTTATGTAGGTGTGTTGATGTTTATGTTGTTCTTTTCTTGAAGTTTGTATGTTAATATGTTGTTAAATACTTTTTGTATATTTACTTTTGTGATTTTATTTTTATTTAAGCTTGGTAGTAATTATTTATGTTCATTTTCATTATTTTATATATCAAAACATGTTTATATTTTATGTTTCTTGGTTTGGTCGAATATGGTAGGCTGTTTTAATGATGATTTTATGCTTATTTGTGATAATTTTACGTTTTCTTATTTTTAAGTTATTTTGTAATATTAATAAATATAGGTACTAAATTGCAAAATGTATAAAATTTTAGGTTATTTTTGGGTTTAGCCGAGAGCTTCATAGGCTATATGGAAACCGTTATTGTGTGTTTTGAAGCATGTTTAAGGTATTTCTCACACTTTATGGGTCATTATGAAATTTTGCAAAGTTTGGGGACTAGTTTGCAAAAATAGAAAAATTTTTGTTTTACAGTTAAAGGTGTTTGATCGAACTTCATATGGATGTTTTCCATGATTTACATGTTGATTTTCACATGATTGATCATATTTTATGATAATTTATTATTTTTCAAGGATTTAAATATAAATTTTGAAAAGCTTAAGGACTTATTTGCAAAATTACAAAAATTTTTTATTTTAAGGCCATAGGTGCTTACCCAATTTGGTTAGATGATTTTGGACATAATTTCCATAATTTTTTGTGATGAATTTGTGTTTAATTATGATTTTATTTTGTATAGGGACTAAATTGCAAAGTTAGGAAATTTCAGGGATTATTTAAAAAACTTTGCATTTTACGCCTAATATGACATTTGTAATATATTAAAATATTTCTAGCATTCCTATTCCATAGGGGTGTAGAAATTATTAAAACCTTTCTTATTCTCTCGGTTTTTTATTAGGGTACGAATTTAATTTTGGAAAGTTTAGAGATCTATTAGCAGTTTTTGCATTATAGGTCAAATTTGATATTTAAGTTACCCATGAAGGGTATAATGGTCATATTATATAATTTTTGAGTCCTCTAGGTTACTGAGATACTTATGGGTTGAAGGTAAACCTTAGGGGTATTTTAGTAACTTTGTTAGAACGTAGACTTATGTGATCACCAAGATATTTTTATGTCGAAGGTGTATAATAGGAGTAGGTCCATTTGTTTATCATGTTATCCAGCCCTTTAGGTTACCACGATACTTTCAGGTCGAAGGTATATCCTAAAGGCATTTTGAAAATTTTGCCTAAAAGCCTAGTTTTAGATAGTAACTAGGATGCTTTTTATGCTAAAGATGAATATTTATGATAGGTTTATCATTTCATCACCATAGTAGTGTCCATTAGGGTACCGGAATACTTTTACACCGAAGGTATACCATAAAGGCATTTTGGTAATTTTACCTAAAACCAAGTCCTAGGTAGCAACCGGGATGCTTTTATGCCAAAGGTGCATATTTAGGATAAGTTTGCCATTTCATGATCGAATTAGTATCCGTTAGGGTACTGGGATACTTTCACATCGAATGTATACCCTAAAGACATTTTAGTAATTTTACTTAAAATTGAGTCTTAGGTAAGCCCCGAGATGCTTTTATGCCAAAGGTGCATATTTAGGATAGGTTTTTCATTTCATTATCATATTAGTGTCCATTAATATATCAGGATTCTTTCACGTTGAAGGTATACCCTAAAGACATTTTTGTAATTTTGTATTATAACCAAGTCTATGTGATTAGTGGGATACTTTTATGTTGAAAGTACACATTAGGGTTAGGTTTATCTTTTTAGACCATTTCTGAGTCTTAGATTATTTTGTTAATATTTTAACAAAATTGGATTTTTTATAAATTAAGGCAATGTCTCTGATATTAAAATAATATGTGAAATTTCTACTAGAATATGTGAGGGATTCTACGAATTATTTTAATAATGAGACACCCTTTTTAAAATCAAAGTTGGGATTTTTCAATTTTTGTAAAACTAAAACCTTTTCTATTCCACAAGCTCTCCAGCGAGGTACGATAGAGAATGATAAGGCCTTTCGCATTCTCTTAGTTCTTCGAAAGGGAGCGAAAGATATTTTGATTTCAAAAATATTAAAAACCTGACTTTTCATTTCGGAATAACAAATATGTTGCATAAAATTTCATTTTTAAATATGGAAATTATAATTAAATATCAAATATTGAAAACAAATAAAAATCAAAATTTATGTTAACATGTGATTAATAGGGTACCGATTACCAAGCCTCACGATAAGGTTGATACTTATTTATAATTGTAAACGACTCCCAGACCCTTTTAAATGATCTCTGGTATGAGCGTAGACTTCAGAGTTTGTTTTTATGGGTTTCGTATCTTAATATATAAACTCCGATTGGTGACCAATCTCACCTGACCAAAATAAGATTATGGCGACTCCAAAATAAATGATCATTTTATAATGACTATTTAAAGTTAAGTTGAGTGAACAATTCATCTTAACAGCTCAGTCTCCAGATACGAAAAATAAAAAATTAATATTAATGATATTAATGATTATATAGGCCCTTAAAAATAAAAGAAAATGATGATATATATATATATAAACAAGAGGTACACCTACCATTTTAAGTCGGGCTGGTCAGGATTCGTATTTGGGCCATGTTGTGATAGCTTAGCGACTCCACAAGTTAGAGAGTCAGGCATAAAATTAATTACATGTTAACTAAATTTTGATTAATTTGGTTTTAATTAATATTTAACTATAATTCATGATATTTTTCAAATAAAAATTTTATTGTATTTTCAAATTGTGAATTTTGGTATATATTATTTATATTTTTCACTAACCTTTGTGTTTCCTTTACAGCATTATTCTAGGGGGAATTTAGGATAGGGTTTCTATTATTTTTGAAATGGTCAAGTCATAAAAGGTAAGTTGTTCCCTCCTACACACTATGCACTTGCATATGCATTAGATTCTCCTCTAGATATATGGAGAGGGCATAAGTACCTAATATTTTAGAATGGAGTGAAGTAGCTCTGCCTTCTGAGGTGCTAGCCTTTGTCTGGGCCAGTGAGAAGCCTACTAGGTGTAAATTCCTACGCCTGCCCGAGGTGTTAGCCTCGTCATGGGCATGAAAGATACACCCACTAAAATTGAACCCTTTCTGAAATAAACCCATGATGGGTAAGGATTAGGATACCTCATTAGTTCTTTCTCGACTCGGGGAGCAATTCGAGGACTTATTTTGATGTCTAACCTAAACTTCATGTAATGAACCATGACGAGCTCATCTAGTTAGAGCCATACCTAGTTCTAGAAGGTATTGAATTAGATACAAATGGGGGAACACTTTTAACATTTTACTCTTATAATTTGCTTTTCTTAATATTAATACGTGTACGTTGTGTTACTATTTACTTTTAATTTATTTCTCACATTAATTTGTTATATTTTGAAAGAGTTTTCTTAATTTTGGCTTGATATTTATATTCCATGGAAACTTATAAATTCATTTATGCATCTCTTTTTATATTTGCAATGTTCATGTTTTCATATGCTTATGCATTCATAATTTTTAAAGTACTTGCAAAAGCAATCATTTTTAACTATTTTTTCTTTTCGATCTTGCAAATATGGTTTCATGTAATAGATAAATTGAAGTGGTAAAGCAGTAGTGTTGAATCATGAATTGAATTCTTTGGATGCTTGCCTCTACTGTAATTTACAAGCTTGATAATTAACCAATTGCTTAGCACCAAATTCATACCATTGAATATTATTTTTATACACTTATTTATTCATGCATTTGTTTATTTTTCATTTTACAAATTTTCATTCAATGATAATCATGTAAATATGATAAAAATTAATGTTAATAAGATACGTACATATATTCCTACAAGCTAATTTAAGTTTTTTCCATTCGAGGTGGATAATATAGAATTACAAGATAGAAATAATGGACATAATCGGACAACATAAGTAGAAACAAGTCCAAAACAATAAAGGGAAATGGGAACCATGAATTCTCCAAGCCAGTCAATAAAGTAAAAAGAAAAAAGATTTATAAATGAAAGGTCTCCACAAAAGCAAAGCCTCGACCAAAGGAAAATTACAAAAAATCCCCTATCATTTTGTAATTTCGTATGATACCAACACTTTTGCTGGGGATCCAAGGAGTACAAGTTAAACAACAATTACTTCAAAGTATTCAATATTATGACCTTAACACTTCTGCTTGGGATTTTTGCTGAGGATTTGGGGAGTACGAGTTGGATGCCCAGTACCTAAAAGTTCTCAATTTTTATCATACTAACACTTCTACCTAGGATCTAGGGAGTACCAATTAAAAGCTAATTACCTCAAAGTACTTAGTTTTTATCATACCAACACTTCTACTAGGGATCCGATGAGGTACAAGTTTAAAGGTAATTACCTTAAAGTACTCAATCTTTGGGGAGTTAGTCCATAATACATATTCATGTTGACCAAATGGGTAACAGGTAGCATATGTGAGGCAAGAAAGCCATCCAGTTGTTAAATGCCAACAAGACATTGCCAATGGAAGTTAGGATCATAATGAGTTGAGAAAATAAGGAAATCTATTTGGGCAGTGTCCTTGCCCTCAGCCTTTCAGTGCTTAGCAACCTTAATAGGTTTATCCATGTACCTTACAGCCCTTCATACAAACTTTTTTGATCCAGAGGTCTATAAAGGCAAAAAGACCTAGGAGAAAGTTTAGGCAATTCTAAGAAGATGAAAATAAAAAAGAGGAAGGTATATCATGCCCCATTGGTTTCCTACACTGAGCTTTTTCCTTTACTTGTTCAAAATTAGATGATCTTTGTCATTCCAAGAAAGCCTAGAAACATCCTTACTCAGAGTGGTATAATCTAAGCATTAGGAAGCAACATTTTTTTTTGTTTAAGGATCTCATCAAAGAATGCTTGCTATTCAATGTGAGGATAATTTGGACTATTCAGTATGGTTGATTAGGGGATCACAGGCTGTTGCAAATTCTGACTTGAATTGCTTGGATGATTACTTGCAACGCCATGAGCTTTTGGATTCATCATTTTTGCTAAAGAATTTGGTAAAAAGTCATATAGTGGTTATCCTCACAGCATGATTAAGATGACAAGAAATAACCATGCATCTTGTGGAATTTTTTACTTTGAGAAACTAGAGTTTGATACACTTTCTGATGTTCTACTAGCCAATTTACAATTTGGCCATCAAGGATGCCAATCTAGCAAAAATTTAAAGTTAATGGACACCTATCACGGATGATTAGTCTAAGAGTTATCGACTTTATGGTAGTATGCCAATCAAGGGTAATTTTTATTTTGACTCTAAAACTTTGTATATTACTTTCTAGAAATTGTAAATTATGAAATAAATTTTGATTCGTAAAAAGTATGCATACTGTCATCGACCATGAATTTGTTAATAATGATTTCTAATATTTAGGATAATGAGAATATTTTGGAAAACTTTTCTTTGTTAGATGACCATCATTAGATTGAACTCTTTCAGAAAAGTGTTTTACCTTCTCATATATGATTATCTCAGGCATTCATAGACCTTTTTCACATCTAAATGTTCTTTTCTATAGATTCCTTGAAGATCGAACAATTAGATTATGCTCCTAAAAGATTCAAATATTGATAGTTTGACGTGTGTTAGAATAATGAAAGTAATTCCAAGATCTCCCTCATTTTAATAACCTTTTGCCATAATTTCTATGACACTTTTTAAATCTTTGATTTAGGAAGAATGAGAGTAAACATGAGCCAAAGTTTTCTTTTCCTTTGAACAAAACCTTTGCAAACCAATTCTTGATACATATGATACGAGATCCAAGATCTTTTCTAAGCCCAATTTTCTTTCCTAAATGCTCAACCAGTCATTGATGGCTATGAAACTAAAAATGTTGAGGGGCATTCCTCAAATCTTTAGAAATGGAGTGCAACGTCATGTTATTGAGGTACTTAAAATGATTTCAAAAAGAAAACAACCCTTTTTCCTAGCAAAATGCTTGCTAGCTCAAATAGTTATGTTTAAAATAAAAAATGGCCTTTTTTCTCTATCCCTTTGCAAATATAAAAAATTATCCCTTTGTGGTTCTGTTTGAGCCTGATAATTTATTTTCTTTAAACCCTAATCAAGGATCACCCTCCACATTTGGGCCAAAAGATGTAAAACTTCAAAATCAAAAGGAGTAAATTTCACTTTAAAGTTATAAGAAGACTAAGTTAGATGTCATAAGGCAAATTTTGAAGACTAAAGAAAGTTCAAGTTTCAAGTTCAAATATTCAAATTGAAAAATGAAAAAAGTTTAAGTTTTCAAGTTTAAATATTCAAATTAAAAAAATAAAGAAAGTTCAAATTTTGAGTTTTTCAAAGTAAAAATAAAAATAAATCAAGAAAGTTTCAATTTCCAGTCCCTTCAAAACGACGAAGGAAACAAGCTAAAGTAGATGAAGAAATATTGAATGTTTTAACTTGGAAGATATGCCGGGTCGAGTTTTGCTGTAGAAAAGTGATCATTGATTTAATAACCCTTAAACACTTAGTTTGGGCCTATTTATCATTTTCTTTCTAAACCTTGAACTATGGCTTATGTTACATACCTGACAAAGTCTATTTCGATCAGACATGGCTATTTTGAGTTGTCGGGCTATTTTTGGGAATCTCTTTATAAATTCATCTTTTTGAATGATTTTGAGTCCTTGATAATATGATATGGCAAACTTAAAGGCCTTGGAACTGCTTCTAAATCAACAAAGATAGCCACCAATGAGAACCTTTCAAGCTAATTCTGAAATGATCTGAACCCATGAAAATTTCACGATATCAACAAAAAGGTTAAGTTAAATGCCCAAACACTTATTCCTTTCAAAATAAACTTTCAGAACTTGTATACCCAAACTTGGAAATTGATGCTTACCAAAAGCCTTTCAGATCAATCCTTTGAGACTTTGTGTTTACTAACATTAGTTTAGTACTTGTTGGTCTATTGTATTTGGAAATTAAAAGGATGTTATAACTTGAGTGTTTGTCTTTCAAGGAACTCCTACGAAATAAACATCGATATGAATTTGGTCTTGATAAACCTTGACTTAGTCATATCAATTTCTTTAAGACAAATTTTTGCAGTGCCACCTAATTTATGCCTCTAAATTCATTTTTTATCTTATTCAACAAAGTCTCGAATGGTGATCATCGATCACAAGAAATTTTAACATCATGATGAAGATATCACATTCTTTATCCTTGATATTGGAAAATACATGGTTGAAATTGTTTGGAATTTTTATAGATTTTGATCAAGTAAACCTTTTCACCATGTCAAAATAAAAAGGTGATCTCATTCCATAAATCTTAGAATTTTGATGAAATATGATGTTTTTCATTATTTCGATAGAAGTTTACGAATATGCCTTGAGCATGATATTTTTGCATAAATTATATCCTTGAATTAATAAACACTAATTTGATATTTAATGACTTTTCAAGAAAGATTGAATGATTCTCTAAAGAAATCTATTACCTTTTCATGCGATCCTATAGTAAGGTAAGTGAAGAAAGCTTTGAAAAAGCTTCGATGGTGATATTGGAAGCATCTATAAAAGTTTGAACCAAATCTTTTATGATCACAAGGAAGGTGTACAGTAAGAGTAGGTTCATCTATTCATGATGCCAACCTTACGCTTTGCCTTTGTTGACCCTTAGGTTTTTCCTCGGTTAACCTTTTCCCTGTGTTAACTTGTAGGTTTTGTCCTAACCAACCATTCTTTTTGTTGACTCATAGGTTTTGTCTCAGTTAGCCCTTCATTTGTTGACTTATTGATTTCATCTCGGTCAACCCTTACATATTTTGACCTGTCGGTTTCGTCCTAATCAACCCTTTTCATTTGTTGACTTATCAATTTCGTCTCGGTCAACCATTACCTATGTTAATTTATAGGTTTCATCCTGATCAACCCCTTTCATTTGTTAACTTATCAGTTTTGTCCTGGTCAACCCTTACCTATGTTGACTTATAGGTTTTATCTCGGTTAATCCTTTTCATTTGTTGACTTATCAGTTTCATCCTGATCAACCCTTAACTATGTTAACTTGTTAGTTTTGTCCTGGTCAACCCCTTTCATTTGTTGACTTATCTGTTTGTTACAATTAATCCTTGCTTATGTTGATTTATCTATTTCATCTCGATCAACCCTTTTATTTGCTGACTTGTCGATTTTGTCTCAAGCAAACCTTTTATTTGTTGACTTGTCAGTTTTATCCCCGTCAACCCTTTTATTTATTGACTTGTCAGTTTTATCTCGATGAACCCTTTTATTTGTTAACTTGTCAATTTCATCCTGGTCAACCTCTTTTATTTGTTGACTTATCAGTTTCATCCTGATCAAACCCTTTTATTTATTGAGTTATTGATTTCCTCCCAGTCAACCCATTTTATTGGTTGACTTTTTGGTTTTGTCCGATCAACCCTTTTATTTGTTGACTTGTCGGTTTCATCTTGTTCAACCCTTTTTTTGTTGACTTATCAGTTTCATCTTGGTCAACCCTTTTACTTATTGACTTATCAGTTTCATCCCGTTCAATCCCTTTTATTTGTTAACTTATTGGTTTCATCACGGTCAACCCTTTTTATTTGTTGACTTGCTGGTTTTATCCCGATCAGCACTTTTATTTGTTGACTAGTCGATTTCATCCCAATAAATTTTTTATTTGTTAACTTATCAGTTTCGTCCAGTTAATCCTTTTATTTCTTGATTTGTAGGCTTTGTCCCAATCAACTTTTCTTTCTGTTGACTTGCATGGTTTTGTCCTAGTCAACCTCTTTTGACTTAGGTTCCACCCTGGTCATGTTTAATTTAAAAATTCACTATAATGTCCGTTATTAGTTTAGATTATTTTTCAAAGCTGAATGACCCGAAAGGAATTATGTCTATTTGGCCTTTGCCCTATTTTTGATTCTTAGCAATGGTAAAAAAGGGATAGCTATAGATACCTAATTTTGTCCGGGTCTCTTTTCCAATAATCCTAAATATTTGAGATTGAGAACTTAATTGCCACCCTTATTAGGAACGATCTTTTTCAGATGAACAAGACATTTTCAAAACATTTTAGTCATATTTAAAAGGCTGTAAGTTCACGTGACAGAAAAAAGTCATATTTTGATTTCTAATTTTGCATCTCCAAAATGAATATTTAAGAAAAAAATTATTTTTTAATAGTTTCTTCTCAAATTTTGAAAATCTATCTCCGAGGATGATATCACATTCAAAAATTTCATTTTTAGGAATTTTTTGAGATTTTTTTTGTAAAATTTAGGAAATTGACTGTTGTATATTTTTATCAATACCAGTGCAGTATTTATGTCAATACTCACTTCAAAAAATAAAACATATTCAAGGAAAAATTCATTTGGGCATTTTATACCATGAGGTGTCAGGTTGTTCATTTTAGTAAATAATTTTGAATTTTTCACAATACAACGAGTATCATATATGTGAAATTTTTCTCAATAAAATTATTTTGGATTTTGGATTTTCATATTTATCATTTTTAAAATTAATATTTTGAATAATATATTGTATTTAATTCACTTTATATAAGTTTTAATGTATTTTTCAAAATTTTTTCGATTTTAAAATATGAATTTTCCTTTATCTGTAAAATTTTGGGCAGATTTTTCTCGAGTTTTGAACTTCAACATCCTTTGAATATTTTCATTTAATCACCATTCAATTAGTTTTTCATAATTCAATTTATTTTATGTGTTTTGCATTTTTTAGAATTTTTTTTGTTTCCAAAATATGGAGTTTTCCACTTCGTAAATTTTTTGAGAGGACTTTTATAAGTTTATAATTTTCAAAATTCTTCAAATAATATTAGCTAATTTTATGTTAAATTTCAAGCATTTCAAAGGTATATACACTTATAAATTCATGATTTTTGTTCATCTTATACATTGATTCATTTTTATGACAACATGTCAAAGCTCATGGATTTCCATCAGTGTTGAAAGGCTAAAAATGTTGACAATGATATATTTTCTATATACTTTTTGTTATTCTCTGTTTGTTTAGTTGTACCTTGATTATTTTTTAAAACATTTTTGTTATTGTTGCGATCTTGATTTTGTTGTATAGGTGTGTTGATGTTTATTTCGTTCTTTTGTTGAAGTTTGTAAGATAATATGTTGTTAAATACTTTTTGTATATTTACTTTTGTGATTTTATTCTTATTTAAACTTGATAGTAATTATTTATATTTATTTTCATTATTTTATATATCAAAACATGCTTATATTTTATGTTTCATGGTTTGGCCGAGTATGGTAGTCTGTTTTGATGATGATTTTATGCCTATTTTGTGATAATTTTATGTTTTCTTTTTTTTAGGTTATTTTGTAATATTATAAACATAGTACTAAATTGTAAAATGTGTAAAATTTTTAGGCTATTTTTGGGTTTAGCCGAGAGCTTCATAGGCTATATAGAAATTGATATTTTGTGTTTTAAAACATGTTTTAGGTATTTCTCACACTTTAGGGGTCATTATGTAATTTTGCAAAGTTTGGGGACTAGTTTGCAAAAATAAGAAAAATTTTTTATGGTCAAAGGTGTTTGACCAAACCTTCATATGGATGTTTTCCATTATTTACATGTTGATTTTCACGTCATTGATCACATTTTATGATTTTTTAGGGATTTAAATATAGATTTTAAAAAGCTTAGGGACTTATTTGCATAATTACAAAATTTTTGTTCTAAGGCCATAGGTGTTTGGCCGATTTGATTAGATGATTCTGGATATAATTTCCATAATTTTTTATGATGAATTTTGTGTTTAATTATGATTTTATTTTGTATAGGGACTAACTTGCAAAGTTAGGAAATTTAGAGGACTATTCATTTTAGGTCTAATACAACATTTCTGATATTTTAAATTATTTCTAACATTCCTATGGCCTTTTGTAGTGGTGTAGAAATTATTAAAAATTTTTGTATTCTCTCGGTTTTCCATTAGGGTACGAGATGTAATTTTAAAAAGTTTAGGGACCTATTAGCAATTTTTGTACTTTAGGTCATTTTCGATATCTAAGTTGCCCATGGAGGGTATAATGGTCATTTCATATCATTTTTGAGTCTTTTAGGTTATCGAGATACTTATAAGTCGAAGGTAAACTTTAGAGGCATTTTAGTAATTTTTTTAGAATTGAATCTTATGTGATCACAAAGATCATTTTATGTCGAAGGTGTACAGTAGAAGTAGATGCATTTGTTCATGATGTTATCCAGCCCTTTAGGTTACCAGGATATTTCACGTCGAAGGTATACCTTAAGAGCATTTTAGTTATTTTACCTAAAAACCAAGTCTTGATAGTAACCAGGATGCTTTTATGCCAAAGTTGCATATTTAGGATAGGTTTGTCATTTCATCACTGTCTTAATGTCCATTAGGGTACCGGGAGACTTTCAGCTCAAAGTATATCTTAAAGGCATTTTGGTAATTTTGCCTAAAATTGAGTCCTAGATAGTAACTGGGATGCTTTTATGCCAAATGCGCATATTTAAAATATGTTTGTCATTTCATCACCATATTAGTGTTCGTTATGGTACTGAGATACTTTAACATCGAAAGTATACCTTAGAGGCATTTTGGTCATTTTATCTAAAACTGAGTCTTAGGTAAGCATCAGGATGCTTTTATGCAAAAGGTGCATATTTAGGATAGGTTTGTCATTTCATCATCGTATTAGTGTCCGTTAAGGTATCGGGATACTTTCACGTCGAAGGTATACCTTATGGGCATTTTCATAATTTTGCATTAAATCAAGTCATATGCGATTACTAGGATACTTTTATGTCAAAAGAACACATTAGGGTTAGGTTCGTCGTTTTAGACCATTTCAAGTCTTAGGTTATTTTGTTAATATTTTAACAAAATTGAATGTTTTTATAACTTAAGGCAATGTCTTCGATGTTAAAATAATAAGCAAAATTCCTACTAGAATATATGAGGGGTTCTACATATTATTTTAATAACAAGACACCTTTTTTAAAATGAAAATCGAGATTTTTCAATTTTTGTAAAAATAAAGCCTTTCGTCTTCCATAAGTTCTCTAGTAGGTTATGATAGAAAATGATAAAAACTTTCATGTTCTTTTAGTTCTCCGAAAGGGTACAGAAGATATTTTAATTTTCAAAAATATTAAAAACTCGATTTTCTCATTCAGAATAATAAATTTGTTTCATAAATTTTATTTTTAAATATGAGAATTATAATTAAATATCAAATATTGAAACCAAATAAAAATCAAAATTTATGTTAACATGCAATTAATAAAGGTACCGATTACTGGGCATCACAAGAAGGTTGATACTTACTTGTGATCGTAACCGACTCCTGGACCCTTTTAAATGATCTCTGGTATGAGTGCAGGCTTCGGAGTTTGTTTATATGGGTTTTTTAATCCTGAAATATAAACTCCAATAGGTGACCAATCTCACCTGGCCAAATATAAGTTTAGTGCCGAGTCCAAAATAAATGGCCGTTTCATAATGATTATTTAGAGTAAAGTCAAGTAACTGATTCATCTCGACAGCTCAATCCTCAGACATGAAGAATAAAAAAAATAATATTAATGATATTAATAATGATATGGGCCCCTAAAAATAAAAGAAAATAATGTTATATAGACATATATATATAAATAAGGGGTACACCCATCGTTTTAAGTTGGGTTGGTCAGGATTCGTATCTAGGCCATGTTATGACTCTATGTCATCGAATGGGAACACTTTTAATGCATTCCATAATGTCATCAGGAAGAGGATAATATATCCTTTCTAACAACTACTTCCCTATAACAGTAAGAACATCTTTGAGCAAAATCTCATTGCCCTCTAGTTTAAATGGTTTAGCTAAAAAACTTGCCAAAGAACCAAGACTTGTCTAATCATCTTGCCAAAATTTAACTAGGTTTTCATTTTTAACAACCCATCTCACTCTCTTCTCTAAAATGTATCCTTCTTATTTCATATTATTCCATGTAATGGATCACAATTTATCTTTTAATGCATGATGCTAACAATATTTATTTCTCAAAACTTTAGCCTATAAAGTTTTTTCCTCCCAAATTAAATGCCATCCTAACTTAACCATGGCAATATCATTAGCTATTCTTGCTTGTCTTATTTTTAGCTTTACCTGCCCTTTAAAAACTGTGACAGTATCCCATCCAAGCAAATGCACTTTCCTCTTTTGATCATTAGAACCCATAAGAAACTCCTACTAATTTAGTCAAGCTCATCACAAATGGGATTAAGCAGCCTAATGCCTTGCATAAAATAATTAGGAATAGCAAATAATGTAGGCTTGATAAGAATAGTTTTTCCTATTAGGGGTTAAAAAAATTAACGTGTTTGGTTCACAGTAATAGGAATTCTATTACATCCTTATTCCAGTGCATTATAGTAATGCGGCTATGTGGTAAGCTAATGGTTATTTTGCAAAATAGCCTATTGCAGCCTTGTTCCATGAAACCATTGAATAGCCATCTTGTGTCCTCCTCACTGAATGGCTATTCTGACCTTATACAGAATAAGAAATTGTTTTACGAGATTCAAATCCCTTAAACTATTTTATTCTATTGAATTAAACTACTGTATACAACTATTCTATTTTATTCCAAATCTACTTCATTTTCATAAAATAACTATTTTATTACAGTTCTATTTCATTTCAGCAACCAAATGCACCACAGCTTTCCAAGTAGCTAGACTATGCTTCACCTTATTCACCATGAATTGAAATTGAGCTTTTTAACTTCTACCAACATCCATGGGAAATCCCAAGTAGTTACCAAGCTTTTTCAGGGATTCCAAGGATGGCACTAAAAACATCTTAAGCTTCTTTATTAATATTTGGTGAAAATATGAACTTGAAGTTTTGCAAATTAATAATCTATCCCGGGAATAGAGAGAACTCGTATCTTCAGTTTTTCAAAGTTTGATATTATACAACCCGGTCACACATGTAAGAATGTTATCAAATCAAGGGAAAATTAGATTTAAGAGGCAATGAAGCTTTCATTTTTATTAAAATGGTAATAGATAATAATAATTATATTTTAAGGAAATGGAACCATCAAAATTATTGTCTAAGTGTAATTACTGAATCGCCCTTAGTAAAATAACCAATTTTCAATTGATTTCATCTTCATCGTCTAAAACCCTAAAAACGCAGTGCACGATAGAGTTATCCAAAACAAAAAGCGCAAGATAGAATAGATCCCTTTGTTTATGGGAACTTTTTTTTTCTTCCGTAACATTAAACCTATTTCTTAATTCCTTCCTTAATAGCTTTGAAGATCGTAGATTTGCGATTTATTCTTTCTCTATATCTCTATTTCCTTGCGAAATAGATCGTAGGTCTCGCTCTTTCAAAGTGCCGATTTAAGATTTTGGCTTGGATTTCGTCGATTTTCGATCCATTTCAGGTATTATATTCTATCAGATTTATGAATTTCGATTTTTTTTTGGACTTTTTGCACTTTGATACCTCTTTTTTAAAACGATTAGTTGAACGAATCGGTACTACCCTAGTTGGTTGGTATTATTAAACCAGATTTAGACAGAGTCGTTTTGAAGATTGCTTAGCTTTAGTTTAATCGAACCGGTGTCGGTGGAAAATTAGGGTTTGTTTTTCATCAATAATTGGGAGATTTGTTTAAACTTCAGATGATCGATATTCGTTTTCTATTCTTTTTTTATTTTGTGCTTTGGATTATTTTTTATATAAAAATAATGCTTATGTATCATCTTTCAGTGGTCTGAAAATTTGAAGAATAAAGAGGAAGTTGGCGCTGTAGAAATTTTATCATTTCATTTAAGACATTTGAGTAATTATGATTTGCTTGAAGATAATTTTGTTGATTTTATTTCCTTAATTTGATTATTATGTTTTATTACCACTTGTAATAAAAATTAAAATTCCTTTTCCCCTAAATCTAATTAACTGAAAATTACCCAAAATTAATCAATTTTCTTCTCTTTTCCCAATCTCGCCAGACTCTCATATTAGCGGAAATGTCTAACTTCTTCTCCAAGGCGGAGGTGACGAGCAGCGGCCGCCCTGTCCTCCTCCGCAACGAAGTCGAATGCCACCTTCTCTCCTCTGTAGACCTCGAGCCTGAAGAGCACCACCACTTCTCCCCCTTAAAATCAGGCCTCCTCATCCTTACCACCCACCGCCTCATCTGGCTCCCTTCTTCCGCCACCACCCCTATTTCTGCCTCAGCCATCCCACTTCCCGCCATTTCTCACATCTTCTCCTCCAAAAAATCTCTCAAGTCCGTATTCCATTCCCCCCGGATCCGCTTCCAAGTCCTTGTCTCATCCGATGGTCGGCTTTTTGATCCGGTTTCTGGGTCTGGGTCCAGTTCTGGTTCGGCCTCGAGATCAGTTGTAGTGACAGCGGTGGTTAGAGGGAAAGGGGACTGTGATGGATTTTTGGGAAAATTTTGGGAAAGTTGGCGGGCGAGAGCATGGGAAAGTAATGAGACTTCGAGTTCCGGCTCGGGTTCAGGGACAGGAACGGGAATGGGTGGAGGGTTGTACTCGAGTGATGGGTCTGTGAGGATGGTTGGGGTGGCAGGGATTTTAAGGAAGGAGCAGGAAATGTGGGAGAGTACCGATAAGAGTTTGCAGGATGCTTTTCAGGACTTAAATGCGCTAATGGTAATGCAATTCTTTTTGTTCAATTATGAGGAATTTAGTTTTGATGTAAAATTGTGTCATAAACACATTTAACTTTATGGTAATGAACAAATTATATTGAAGTATAAAGTCATACATTGTAGAAAATCGTTTCCTATGTAAGATTGAGGTGTCCAATTTCTTGGCAAGAAAGAAAAATATAATATTAGCATCTTTCTATATTTGATTTCTTTAGGGAAACTAGGTTAATCTATGTTGGGACTGTTTGCGCAAATGATTGACATGGGTGAACGCAAGCGGACCATGCCCATGGGTCCAACCAGTAGTAATTAACCATAATATCTCTATCATACTATCATTAGTTAAGACATCAGAAATTTAAACCTTCATGTCAATAAAATTTGTAAAAGGATCTTGCTAAGTTTGACTTAGTTTTGTTGTTTGATTGCGAAGTTAGGTTCAGAGCTGTAGTTAGTGATTATGATGTTAGTAGTCGTGCTCTTTCTTTCTTTTTTTTTTTTCCTTATATTCTGATTGTTCGAGTTTTAAAACTCTTCCCGATTTTCAGAGTAAAGCAAAAGAGATGGTAATGCTAGCAGAGAAAATGAGGCAAAAGCTTTTGTCTGGGTCAAATTCTCAAACAACTGGAACAAATGATGAGGATATGGGTTCGAAAGAAGAGATGCAAGATTGGTTGTTGAGTGTTGGTATAATATCCCCTGTCACTAAGGAGTCTGCAGGTGCTCTATACCATCAACAATTGTCCCGTCAGGTTATCTTCTCACTTTTTTGCTTTCTTGTTAATTTTATTGTTATTTGCTTAATAATTTGTCCCGAGATAATTCTATTGAGTTTAGTTTATCCTTCTGTTAATACATTCAATGCTTATAAAATTTAGGATTTTTTATAGTTTATTTGGCTCTAAAGAAATCCTTAGAAATCAGAGAAAATTTTATTTTTTTTGACGAATGGTGAATTTGACAGATGAGTTCCTTCTGTTTTTTTTTATGAACTTTGAAGATTTTGGTTGAACTTGTAAATTGAGGAAGGATTAGGGTAAAAGTGGAAACTTGATAAGAAAAGTAAAAAATAAAGAAGTACCAAAGAAAAATGGTTAACTATTCCTGTTTAGCAATGTTGTTGCCCCATGGAGGTTGAAAGAGTGCCAAATTATCATTGGGGTTTAGATTTAAAGGAACAAAATGTTATCTCATGATTGATGTTAATTGAAGGACCGTGGACCATTGTATCAAACAATCATGAGATGAAGAACTATTTTGGTAAAAAATTTGCTAGAGGTGACCAACACAAACATAAAACTATATTTGAGGGGCCAATACTGCTATTAATCTTAAAATCCTTGATGCTTGATTTATGATTTATGATAAAGCTATAAAGTGAAATGGAATTTGTACAAGATAAATGATATTTAGAAATCACCCATGTATTACAAACACACATATGGGAATTATATCGTAGGAACTACACTCCCTCTGATCGCTCATATGTTAAAAAAAAAAAAAAAAAACAATTTTGATCACTTAAATAATTTTATTGGAAAGTGGAAAAAAGATTGATTACTTGGAAGTGTGCATGGGCCAAGTAGTACCGGAATAGTGCTAAGCTTTTATGCCATGTTAAAAATGAAAGTCTTTGCCCAAGCTTAGTCTAGCCTGAAGAAAAATGTGAAGATCTAAGAACATAATATGAATAACATATTTTCCAATTATGTGCTATAAGAAATGCGTATGTAGACATTAAAATATTTATTCAGACTAGAACTCGGTTGGCTTGGGCTTGAAAAACTTCATCAGGTCAAGATTTTTTTTTGTGCAAGCCTATTTAATTTGTTTAAAATAGGTGCTCAAACCTGCTCAAAAGTTGGCCAATCCAACTCATTTTTGTTGTTTGTAGCTTTGCATTGTGTTTTCCCCTATTTTGGATGAGAGTAGTAAAGTTCCTTTTATAGAGGAAATGTTCTGTTTTCCTGTAAGGTACTTGTTTTAGTATTATATTTAGGTAATACTTCAATAAGGTTGTCCTTGAAAGAATGAGGAAGGAGTTGCATTTAGTAAAACACATTCCCAGTTGACAAGGCTTTCTTGCATACTCTTTGGGGGCCGCATATTATTTTCTTGGTGATCTAATATGCCTCTAATTATTCTTGTGCTTTAGTGTTTTGTCCTTAAAATTGATTTTTTTTTTTTTTGACAATCTTGAGTAGTTTTACCACTTCTTAAAGCTACTTGGACATGGAATCTTGTCTTGGAAATGGTATTCAAGTTGGAGGAGCTTTGAATTTTATGCAGTATTAGACTAGGTTCTTTCACATCATATCTTTACCTGAGTTCTTGCTAGGATGATATTACTTCTTCTAAGTTGGATGTTTCACCTTAGGTTGATAATTTGTGTTATTGTGTCATAATTCTATTGTGTTAAGTCTGGGTTTTTCCCAATCGGGAAAGTTTACATGAATACCAGTTATATAATTGGCAAGAACCTTTGGCATTTTTGGGTTTATATTGGCACAATTATTAAGCAGGTTGTTAGATGTTAAATTTTGAGTTAAGTAGGTCAACTTGCCTTATGCATGAAATTTTTTTGCGATAATGGGGTTGACAGAACAGAAACATGATTTTGTGAATTCAAATTTGTGTAGCTACATGTCATGTCTCAAATTATCAGCTTTAATTCTCCTATCCCTAGGTTGGAGTATTTTTTTCCCAATAATTCGTTATAAAGAGAGACTCAAAGAGCTTCCTTTTCACTTTTGACTGAGGAATATGATACATGGATCTGTTGGGCATTTGTAAGAATTTCATCCACAATTTATTTTTTCCCCTTGAGGTTCTTCCATTTGAGATAGATTGCAAATCATGAAAATTAATTTGATTTCTTAAGTAGTGAGCTTGAGCATGTGAAATTGTTCCCTCCATTTGATTTAGATAGTTTGCTAAATTGCTGGGTTCGTAGGAGAATCTAATATTTTTGGGGCAGTGAGCTTGAAGATGTCAAATTTAGGATATAAAATATTCTTTTGGAAAAATCTCTATAGATTAATTTTCTAGATGGTTTTATGGATGGGGATAAATTGATTACTGTTTGCCTAGATTTTGTAAACTATCTTTTAAGTGATTCAAGATTCTATAACAAAATAATCCTAGAAGATAATTACTTTTATTTTGCTGTTGGTGAGCAAACCCCATGGATTCTTCATTGGGAATATAAAATTACTCATCCAAAAATTTGGTGAGAATCTTGTTGCTGAACGGCCTGTCTAGTCAAATGGTAGGAACAGTTTGAGATGTTTAAAGTTACTCTCTCGACAATCATGGTATTTTCTTTGGTGCCCAGCTACCTCCAAAGGAAGAAGCTAACAAAGAAAAAAGCTTTATGGGTGAAATTCTAGGCGCTAGACAGAGGAATTCCATTTACAATCTCTATTTCTCAACTAGAAATCTAGAGGAAGCTCTTGCAGTCTTTCAAATAAGAATTATAGGAAGAAAACTCCGATTAAAGGATAGTAGAATCATCTAGCATTCTAGCTTTATCTAAAGGACTCAACGGTGATATAAGTAGCGGACCTTAGCATTTGCCTACCAGGCTATGCAAATTTGCGTATGTTAATGCTCCTTCAATAGCCTTTGCATCATTTTTGGACAAGATTCCATGTTGGAGTAGCTTTTGAAAACTTATGCTGCTTAGAACTGATGGTAGAAAAAATTTAAAGTATGTATAAAACAGAAAGTACAGAATAGTTACAGAAGATATGTTGGACTAAAGGATCAATAATATGAGTTCCCTAAGAGATATGCCACAAAAACCTTATCAAATAAGAATATGCTTTCTGGAAAGCTATTCATCCCTCATCTATTTCAAGGACTACCTTATTAGAATTGTGATGAAGAAAGAAGTAGAACATGTCTCCACTTTTGCTCCTTTGTAGGAGGTTTAATTCTATCTTTAGCAAAGTTGAAAATAGAGTGGAAAACCACATACAAAAAGCTGCCAAGATCTTTCAGCTTGCATCTAGAAAATTTATCAGTTTTTCTCCTGATTTTATTGCAAGGGTTTTTGAGTGTATACAAGGTTGTAAATCAATTGTGACCAATATAAATGTGTGTTCCGCTACTTTACCTGCCCTTATTAGGATTATTATGAAAAGAATCTCTAAATAGAAGAAGAACATGTCTTCACTTTTTCTCCTTTGTTGGAGTTTTCATTCTAGAATAGAGTGGAAAACTACATGCAAAAAGCCATCAAGATCTTTCAGTTTGCATTTAGAAAATCTTTAGTTCTTTTTGCTGATTATTTTGCAGAAGTTTTTAAGTGTATTCTAGGTTGTATAACAATAGCGACCAATATAAATATGTTTTACCACTTTACCTACAATCTTTGAGCCTGTACATTGGAAAGTAGTTATAGCCTCTTGTATTATACGGTTTGCTTTTTTTCTCCCAACAAAATATCAGTTGTTTTTATATTCATGTACCAGTCATGCGGTTGACCCAACCTGATGCAGGGTATGGGTGATAAGAATAGCTAGAGAATGAAAAGAATTGAATCTGTTGAGAGAAACACACGGTGTAGAGTTTTAGGCTCTAAAATTCTGAACAGAAACTTTAGATAGATTAATCAAAGAAAAAAAAATAATCATAATACATCAGCTCCTAGCCTAAATGCATATAAATAGGCTAGATCTACTCCTACAAGATTTCTTATTCCTAAAAGAATACTAATTAACCTTGACCATAAAACTTATCCCAAAGTAAAACTCTTATCCTAAACAGTAATTAAATTGAACTAAAATTCTTAAAGTAAAAATATGAACTTCATCCTGAACAAAATCCTAAATGAAATAAAACTGTTATATATCAATGGTCCTGCATTACAACCAGTATCAAAGTCATGTTAAAATATTTGCTTAGGGCTTATTGCCTAAGATGTCACTCAAACATAAGCATAGAAGTTGTGAAGTAGGGGAAAAAAAGGGTACG
Source organism: Adansonia digitata (assembly GCA_029448705.1). NCBI lineage: Eukaryota > Viridiplantae > Streptophyta > Magnoliopsida > Malvales > Malvaceae > Adansonia > Adansonia digitata. The sequence goes on from JAQSVH010179666.1 coordinate 27,347, forward strand.
AAAGAAAGGCAAAAGGATTTGTTGTTACATTTCTCTAGGAATATTGCAGTGGGAATATTTAAATATCCCCATTATACTCAACTGCATTACCCTGAGAAAAATTAATTAGTGGTGTATATAGTGTTGCATGTTTAGTGAACGGTAACTTCTGGTTTTTAATTATTATGGAAATGTGGAAGTAAATGGGAATAAATGCTAGTCATGCTAGCCAAGATATGATGGTCCTTTATTTTCAGATCTACTATCAAAGTAGTTAGAGTTTCAAGGAAATCTATTACATTGCAGGTTGTCACTGTTTGGGTAGAAGCTCTTTTGTTCTAGAAGGATAAAGGATTGATTGTAGGATATAATTAATGCTAATTATGTCAATTGGAATTGATTTTATATCTTGGGTAGGAACTTATTCTAGTGTAGTAAAGCATCTAGCAATATGTGTTGTGATTATTCAGTTGGAAAATGACTTGTCATGTGAAGCAGATTGACTTTTGATTTTCACTTGATTTTCTTTTGCGAGCTAGTGTTGATTTTATTTCTTGAAAACTCAGCTGGCAGATTTTGTGAGAACTCCGCTGGAGAGAGCAGGTGGAATGATCAACCTTATAGATGCTTATTGTCTCTTCAACCGTGCACGAGGCACAGGTTGGGTTTAAGACTAACTTTATCTCTTGTTTTGATATATAATTTGGTTATTATATTAGGTTTGTTTGGTGACATTGTGAACTTGAAATTCCTTCCTCTCTATTTTTGTTATTGAAAATATGTGACCCAAAAAATAAGTGTTCTTGGCAAAAAAATTCTCCTTTCTTTTTCAAAGGAAAAAAGAAACCATCAAAAACATCAGTAGTAAATAAATCTCCATGTGAGTAACATTTAAAGCAACAACATTTATGGAGGCCATGGACAATTGCTATATGTTTGAAGTTCTCTTTATATCATATAGATACCATTTTTTTATATTCCTTCCAAACAAATCAGACCGAAACTTTGCATTTTCTGCGTCCCACAATGTTTAATTCTTTCAGAGTTGCGGTAAAAGAGAAGATTTATTATGTCCAACATATTCTTCTTCCTCTTTTTCATCAATCCCAGGTTGTGGCATTTCCCTTTCTCTTGGATTGCATAATATTCTTAACAACTGTGGGCATTTTCAACGTGTTGAGTTGAATCTTTCTTTTGTTATTCTGAATCCATGTTGCACACATAAATCAATTGTGACAGTCTTATCTAATGGTTGATATTAAACTTTACTGTCTAGAGCTGGCTGTAGCCTGTTCTTTTGAGTCATGTTACATTGATTTTTACTTTATTATAGCTTCTGATACATTTTGTAAACAAAGAGGACATTCAAATTAATTAAGTTATTATTCTGGTGTAAATTGTTTTAGATGTTTCTAGTCCCTGAATTTATTTCATTCCTCTTGAGAACCATTTTTTTACTTCTCTTAAACTTCCAAAATAGGTGGTTGTTTTTGTATTCTTATGTATTTTGAAAGCATAATGAAAACAAGTGGCTTCTTTGATTCTCTTTTTGTCCTCAGAATTGATCTCTCCAGATGATATGTTGCAAGCATGTTCTTTGTGGGAGAAATTTGATGTGTATGTATGATACTATTTTCATTTTCTTACATTTATATAATGATATTGAGAAGTCATACTTAGGTATTTGAACTCTTTAATCATATTATGCTTTGTTTAACAGTCCAGTGATGCTTAGGAAGTTCGATAGCGGAGTCATGGTCATCCAAAACAAGTCCCATAGTGATGAGGAGGTAATCCATTTCAGTTTCTCTCTCTTGATAAAATTCTATCTTGGTTTTATTTAAAAGAAATCTCCTTTTATTTGGCCTAATTGAAACTTGCAAAACGAATTCAATGCCTTTGATTCTGTTTAATATTTTCCTGGAAATTAGCTTTCTGGAAGGGAGAATCACATATGGAACTGGAAAAATGCTAAATCACTTTATTATGAAGATATGGTAGCCCTAAATTCTTTCTAACTCTCCGCTTTTCTTCTATCCTTCACCATAATAATTAAAAACTCTTTTGATAGATAGATGCTGGATTTGTCTCTGATGAGACATGCCAATTATTAGAAGTTTAAACTTTCAGCTTTGAGGTCTAAGTCAGAATCTGTAATAGTTATAATTATGGGATGGGAGAGTACTTGTACCAAAATATGAAGATGGATGCTATTTCAGTAGAATTTTACCCCTCTATCCAATTTTATTTTCTTGTCTCGCCAGCTAAAAGGGAAAAGGAAAGTGATATCTAACTCCTGCATTGAAATAATGAAAGGATATGGATAGAAAATAAAATGTATTCAAAACTTGTACTCTTTGACATTGGACATAGAGATGTTTCTGTGAGTTTTCTTTGAAATGAAATCCCTGCGAATTAGAAAAAAAAAAAAAAAAAGGTAAATGAGGCCATATGATATCAAATTTCCGTGTGGCCCTGTGAGAAATTCTTGAGGCTTTGTTTAACTGGAGGGAGTGTCAAAAGAAATTTATCTTCAGTGGAATTCAAAGATGTTTGAAATTTTATTTGGGTATCAAGTATTAGATTCACTTTATGGGAACAATTCTTTGGGTGATCTTGATCATTTTGGTTTCTTATCTTTTCTCAGCTTAATTTGTGATTTTAGTGATTAATCGCTGCATAGACATTCCCAATAACTTAGCAGGCTGAGATGTCTGTGTTCAATGTTGATTATTTTGCTGGTCATTAGGGTTGTGCTCTTTCTAGTGTTTCAATATCCGAGACTACCTTAATGGAGGCCTTGTGATGGTAGTAAAAATGGTGTTTGTGCTCTTTGCTGTGTTTTGATAACCCTACTTCGGTGATTAGGGTTGTGTTTCAATTTGATAAAATTTTGTCGTGGTGGTAGTCTTGGCTTAGAGGTGAACCACTATGGTTAATGTCTCTAATTATTTAGTCAAGTAATTTAGTATGGGGGCAGAAACCATAAAAGAAAAACTGAATTGAGGCTAAAATTGATTTATATTGAAGCTGGAATGAGAGTCCTGGGTTTTAGGGTTGTAGAACCACTAACAGATGGTATCCTAGTGCTATTATGGCTGCTTACTGGTCTTACAGACTCAAGTCTGTAATCACTTAATTTTAGGAAGTAATCACTTATATCACTCAAATTCTGATTGTGTTGATGCACTGTCATGGTTCTATGATAATTGCCACCACTCTGGGTCTCTAATATCTTTATTTTGCAGTAGAGTATGATAAATGATCATATGAAATGATTGTCATGTGACCAACGATCCCTTTTGTTCACATTCTTCTGTACCATTTGTTTAAACAAGTTAACTTTTTTGTATACATCACATGCGGGTCATAAATAGGAAATTATTAATAGCAATACCTATTAATAATGTTCAAAAAGTAAGTTTGACTCTTTTTTTTTTTTTTGGTGGGAGGTTGGGGGGGGGTCAAACCTTGCTCTTATAGCGGGGGATAATGCACCAAACACTGAGCCAAGAGCTCGAGTGCAGGAAGTTTACCATAATTACATGCCAAAATTTGAATGAAAGTGATATTTTGCCAGATGGTAATCATTTTATGCAGTCCTTTTTCAGTAAACTATTTATAATACGGTTGTAAGGATTTTTAATCCAAGCCCCTACATGTGAAAAACCCCATCTAATCCTAGCCATGCATATTCATTAAACAGTCATATGCTAGTGAAAATTTTAATAACTAGGGATGGACCAAATAAACTAACAAACATAAAAGAAATTTTAAATGTAGTGAAAATTTAAGGATGTTACCGTGTCACAATGTTTTTGTTTCCTGCTGACTTTCATACTTTTGGGTAAGATGGTAAGTACAGATCCAAATTGCTTTCATGAAAACTCCAAGGTGGATTTCAGGCTTGGATTCAAATTTACTTCTTAAAGTCTCTGTCTTCATGTTTAACTTGTGACTTAAAGTGCAGGCTCTGAATTTCTTATGGACTGTAAATGCAGATAAAAAAACTTTGGATGAGGCTTTTCCTTTTGCTTTGAGCCCTCAGATTTCAGAAGATAATCTATATTATTCAATTTTAGGAATTTTCTATTGAAAAATTGAGTTTTCTCTGATAAATTCTGAACACACATGATACTTCTGCTTTCGATTGCCTATACTCTTTTATTCTCTTCACACTTATAAATGGAGGCACCTAAGTGCAAATTTATTTCCAAGGTTTATCTACTATTACTGAAAAGTGAAAAGATTAGGTTGCGAGGGATGTAGAAGAAGAGCGGGCAAATTGACTTTGTATTTGCTTCTATAGTTATTGTTGAATGTTCTTGTTGTTGTATCAATCCTGTCAAAATGTTTGATTTTTTTTTTTTATTGTTTTAAGTGATTATAAAATAAGTCCCGCACTGTTTAAATTTGGAGTATGTCACGGCTTTATATTGATGTTGAGCCTTTCTGTCATTTGACAATTGAATTTAAGTTAGAAACTTACACGTTTAATTTACTTTGCTGGAAAAAAATATAACTGTATTCGCTACTTTAACTTAAGTAATTTAATTATCTTTTGTCAAGAACTTGTCAACCGAAAAATAACTTGTTCTTTCATGTGTAGGTTTTTGCTAGAATCAAAAGCCTTGTGACTAAGCCTGAAGCCTTTCGAAGTGGCATAAGCCCAACTGATGCTGCAATGACACTAGGGATTGCTCCAGCCATGGCTAAGGAGCATCTTCTAGCTGCTGAGAGCAAAGGTACAACTCTGCTTTGCTTTCTCTTTGAATATAGCTAAATAGCCTTATTTTATATATATATATATATATATATATGTATAATATTTACTCTTGTATTTTTGGCAGGTTTGCTTTGCAGAGATATAAGCCCTGATGGCTTTCGGTTTTATATTAACCTATTTCCTGAAATCGATCCACTTAATGTCTACTTGTAAGTCATATGCTTCTAATTAATTTAATGACTTTCCATTTTTATATGTGCTTTCTATATTTATGTCTGAATCCTCTTTTAAATTGTTTTCTACTAAAAGATGTTTCTACTTGTTATCCGAAACAGTGAAAATTAAGTTCATCACCATATGTTCGTTGCTTATATTTATGGGTTAAATGCTGAGCGAGAATGTAAAATGGTAATTATGTATGCATTTTGGGTAAGGTTAGCACAGAGTAAGGTAGTGGATCAAACAAGTTACCTCCGTGAAAGGTTCATTTTCCTAAGAACGGATACTAGCATAGAGAAATGTGAGAGCATTAAACAGGCAGAAATTTTTAGAAAAGGTACTTGGGGAGTATTTGTAGCGTTAGTGAGTGGCTTTCCAACCAGTTGGAGGCGTGAAGTGTTTTAAGTAATGAGATGAAAAACGTGGTTGGATATAAGAATTTGATTGAATACTGAGTTGATTATGAATGACCATTTAACCACTGCATTAGTATGTTTTAGTCCCTACAACTGAAAGATAGAGATATCTAAACGGGTTAATGAAATTTGAACTCCTTCATAGACTCTAGTTGAGACGAAGCCCTATCTCCAAAAATCTAAATAATAATTCTAATCTTCGAGCCCTACCATTTTCTGAGGTTAGGGATTTGTAATATATATCGTCTAGTAGAGGAGTATCGGATATTGAAGTGTAAAAGTAGTCGAATTAGAAGCGAATGAAATTTCATTTTCGATTTTTTTTTTGGGGTGGGGGGGGGGGAGGGGCATGCTAGTGTTAGAAGACAGAAGGCGACTGGATATATTTTGCTGAATTCAGGGTACTTTGTTTTATGGTGACTTATAATTTGATTTAACGAGTGACTGAATTATTATTGCACGAGGACTTTTGTATCGATCTTGTAATTATCCTATAGTTTCTGAAGCAACTTTATATGTCGTTCCTTTTGTTTGCGTGGTATTTTTCATCATGGCCATTACATTTGTAGAGTGAAGGACTATGGGATCTGCAGTACATGGATCAAAGCAGTTTCTGCTTCTGGTAAGGATGCTTTTTTAATCAAATTCCCATTTGACACGCATGCTTGCCGCTTTGCATCATTTTAGCAAATGCTTTCATCATTTTTCTTTATTTTTACCTTTTCCTTAATTGTTTATTTTCTGAATTCCTTCTTTTTTTTATTTTATTTTATTTTAGGTTGAGATAAATGCATTTGGCTTTAGATTTCCGGATCACATGCATGCTCGACTAGGGTAATGGCACGCAGATAACTTACGATCCAGTCAGTCCACTTGTTTTGGTGGAACATGAAGAGAAGGTGGTGGTGAGCAATTCGGAATTTGAAGCTTTTTGATTATTATTTTGTTCATTTGTAACGAAGATAAAATTGATCATTCATAATTGAGATTGTAAAAGCGTACAGAGTTTAGAGGGTGTAGAGATATGATGAATAAATTCACACTTTCACTATCTCATTATAGAAATAGAATAGAATAGATGTACATATCAAAATGGTTATGTATTAGATCTAAAAACCAAGCCAATAATAAGAATATCAACTTCTGGTTGGAAAATGTCGTTTATGAGGCGGGTATTTTCCAAGCTGCAGTAGCAAGCAACCAGCAAGTTAAATTTCCTGATATTTTCCTACAATTCAGCTTACACGTGGGAATATTTTTAATCATTTCCTAATATTTAAGATTTTGAAATATTGAAAATGCAGGTACAAAATTATAAATATCAAACATTTGATAAGTACGGAGAATAACATAGTAAAAATTATGCTTTCATTACATGCAACATGCAAATATAAATTTTAAATAAAACTATTTAATATTAAAAAATTTTAAACATTAAATACATATACAAAAATGTAAAAAATATATAATATGTTATTCTTAATTAAGTTTAATAATTTAATTTAAAGAATGTATTTTATTTTTAAATGTAATTATAAAAAAATCAAAGCAAAAAAAAATAAAAAAATAAAAATTGATTTCAAAATATTAAATAAATATTAAAAAAAATCAAAATTTGATATCAACGGGTGTAGGTAGGTATGGACTAGAAATAATTAGTGTAGGCTGACAAAGATCAATACAAAAATCGAAACAATATGTTATTAGCAATATTTTGTTTTATTTTAAAACTGATACGATACCTATTATTATGGTTTGGCCTCTATGAAGAAACCTTGGCTGGCTCAACCTAGTCAATAAGAATATTCTCCCAAAATGCCATCTCACCGTGGATTCGGTTAAATCCAAATGGAGTCGTAGTTAAATTTATAATAGTTATTATTATAATTTAAATTTATTTTTTCTGAAATTTTTTTGCATTAACTTCTTTTATATTCCTTTTTTTAATATTTAGTACCATTTAAGGGACTTATTTACTGTAATGGTTTTTTAACTAAGATATTTATGATTATGGTTGAATTGATTTTAGATATATTTAAATAATAGATTTACTTTCTTTTTATCTGAAAATGAAATAAATAAGAAATTGAAAAAAGGCACATTAGCTTAATTTAAATTTTCTTCATATTTTATAAATTTTATGAAAATATTTATCTATAAAAATTTAAAAAACAGAATATGAAAATACAACACCCAAAAAAATGAAAAATATTAATTTTTAAAAATGAATATGAAAAAATAAGAAATGAAAAAGATAAAAAAATAAAATTAAGAAAAAAAGAGAAAATTCCATTTTAGAGAAATCGAGTTTCTCTTTTTAAATAAAAGTGAGAGGGATTTCACATGTAAGAAAATAGAAATTATTAAATTTATTGGTAAAAAGGTTGTAATTATTTTTTTGGCCTTCTTTAATTTGTTCTTCATCTTTGCTGTATGTTTCGACATGGAGGGTCGGTTCCTATATCAAGAGAACTGACCCTTTACATTTATATATATTATATATAAATTATATATATTAAAAATATTATTTAAAAATAATAAAAAATTAAAAATATTTTATATTAAATCTAAAATTATAGTAAATAAAATACTAATTATATATTTTATATATTGAAACTACATTTTAAAAATAATAAATATATATCAAATAATATATATTGAAACATATATTTTATATATGTTTCAATATGTGGAGTATCAGTTCCTATATCAAAGGAATCGACCCAAATATATATATATTAAAAATACTATTTAAAAATAATAAAAAATTAAAATATATTTTATATTAAATCTTGAATAAGTATTTAAAAAATAATAAAAATTTTAAAAGTATTTTATATTAAACCTCCAATTATTATTTAAAAATTAATAAAAAATTACAAATATTTTATATTAAATTTGAAAAAAAAATTAATTTAATATTAATTTTTTGTGAAAAAATTGGCTTAATTAAAGTCATAGGTATATTAAATTAGTTAAGATTCAATATGATTATAAATTTGAACGGTATAAAAATATAAATTTTAAATTCATCACTAAATAAGTATCCGATACAGCAATGAATTTAAAAAATAATCTTAAATATTACATTTACGTGTGTTTTATTACATAATTTATGTTACTAGTGAAATTCAAGTTTTCAAATGCAATTCTAATATTTTTAGTTTTGAAAAGAAAAAGCGTTTTTTGAGTTGTGTATATAGTGCTTAACAATAATAATATCTTTTCTCTTGCTTTTAATAGATTGATGAGTGGCTGGAGTATGCTCCTACCAGTTTACGTGGCTCCAAATGTTAAAATGCTAATGGTTACATGGACGCATATTTGGAGAAACGCACCTTTCTTGTTTCTCATTATTTCTCCATTGCTGACATAGCTATCTGGTCCAGTCTTGCTGGTAAACTTCAAAACTCGTCCTTTTTTGTTATATTTTGACGCCATCAGTTCATCCAAAATTTTGCCAATTATCATATATGCCTTGTAGCTTATTTCTCTGTTATTTCCCTGTCTACCAAACCAACCACAAATAATCTGTCACTTTTATTTCTTATCGTTGTTCCTAAAACAGGATGCTTAACTGACTAGCCCATAAAAAGATTTTATCTTGAATGCCATCATACTTGTTATACCCTAAAGTACATCGATTGTCCAAATAGCCATAATGATCACCCAAATCTCCCACGAGGTGATCATAGTCCGATTGACTTGAGTCCAAGATCTCCCAATTCGCTGGTTGCCCATAGCACATTCCAAACATTGACATGATTTCCTGACAAAGACCTCTGAACAATGTATCGTGAGTCAGTGGGGAGCCATTGACACTTCCTAACAAATATGGCTAAAAGTCTAGTAGCCTGACAACTAGTCGTATTTGGACAATGACACCTGACAACGTGCTCCACAGAGACACTCATGTACAACAGGGACACTAAGGCCTCTAGGTAAGGGGACTCAGCTCTTCTTCTTCTTTTTCATTCTCTCACTGCCACCTGAAACTTTGGGTAAACTTAAGCATTGAAATGCACCTTGGAGTCTTAACTCTAGTGCCCCTTTAAACTTTCGTTGTATTTCAAGTCATAATCCTTACTCCACCTTCCAGCCTCCTCCAAGAAGACATCAACAATACTAAAGTTACTTAGACACGAGGGTGAGTGTTGATGCGAGTATGTGTCCAACACAGCTATCCTCCATTGTTCTAAGTTTTTCCATTTGTTGGAGGATTTTATCCAAATACTCGTATCAGAATCTATATCAGGCGTGATCGTTATTTCAAGGAAAAATATGAAGAGCTTAGGCACAGACTAAAACTGCATTTTGCTCAAGGTAACATCTTGATGCTTTCCATCTACGCTTATATAACAAATATTCTATGTTACGTAGGAATTGTGCTAAGATAGGAAAGCATTAAGAAAAGGCAGTATCTACCTAGGCTTGGGCAACTGTGATAACTTACAATAATCTAAGGGTTCATTGAAGGTTAGTCGATATTGAAAAGATTGATCATTTAAAAAAAGGTCTCCAGAAGCATCAGGTAGAGAATTCATGTCATTTCCATTAGAGGCATAAATCGCTCAGGAAAATCTATCAATTAACTCTCTTTGTTTATTTCAAAGTTTCCTTCAAATTGTACTTTTCTTTTTAAATGAAATGCAATTACTTGTTTTGCTTTCATTCTTATACTGCATCTCATGTGGCATCCTGTTATCATTTTATTGATAATGCTTGATAAATGTATAAAACTAATAGTAGGATTTCTTAGTGTTACTTCTAAAGAGATGAAAGTTCTACATGAAAACATTTTCATGTCTAAATACTAAGAATGAATTTTGGAACCAAATAAGCCTTACCATAAGATGTTTCCATTCCAAAAAACACATTCAAGGCTTCCTTCTAGTAAACCCTAACCAAAAAATAGGAACTAAATTTATCCACCATGAAGAACTCCTTTTGACCCCAAGCGTCAGCACTGTTGATTGTTCGACCTTGACTATTAAAAATGATTCCCTAGACCAACATGACCTAAGAAATAAGCCCGCTAATCTCGTAAACCAAGCCCGGCCAATAAGAGAATCTCAAACATGAGCTGATCAAGCTTATGGCCCTTCTTCGCAAGTCATAGCTCACCAGTACCCTCTAAAACAAATTGAACCACTCAGATCTTCTAGATTTCAAGAGCAAGATTAGTCAATCCCTGAGTCGAGAGGACAATTGAAGAGAATCTTAAAAGGGAAAACATTAAGAACTTGTGCCTAATTATCGGATTAGGTTTTTAATACAATCACAACATTGCATCATTAGAACATGTATTTGCATCTTTATGCACTATTCATGAAACAATTTACAATCTTCCAAGTATAGGCTCTTGACTCCAAAAGTCCTAATCTTAAAAAGAACTCTCGATAAAAACTCTTGGCCCTACAAGCTTATAAACCAAAAGATTGCCCAAGTAAGGTCTTTAAACTCAACCAATCAAAATCCACACTAGCTAGCACCTATAAAGAGAGTTCAAGCCTTATAAAACCTTAAGTCCACAGTAGCTAGCACTTGTATAAGGAGGCTAGGCTCTATAAAATCGTAAGTCTAGATTAAATGGCATTTATATAGGGATTTCAAGCTCTATAGAGTCCTCATTAGCTAGCACCTATATAGAGAGGTCAAGCCATATAGAGTCAAATTCCACATTATGTGGCACCTATGTAACCCTTATAGAGTCAAATTCCACATTAGTTGGCACCTATGTAACCGTTATAAAGTCAAAATCCACATTAGCTGGCACATGTATAGGAGATCAAGCCTTATAGAGTCAAAGTCCACACTAGTTGGCACCTGTATATAGAGATCAAGCCTTACAGAATCCATCCATGTTAGATGGCATCTAATAAAAGGGTCAAACCTTGTAAGAAAATTCATTTAAATTGTTTTATCATGTAGTCGAAATCGCTGGCAAAATATTATGTCCATCTTGGCAAGATTCTAGTTTAACTTTTTTTGTTACAGGCACTCAAAGGGCATCATTCCACCTTACGCAAAATGGTGCCTATTTGCCTTTTCCCTATTCTTGATACTAAACAATAGCAAAAGAGAGGTAGCTATAGACATTTAATTTTGTTTGGGCCTTTATCCAAGCATTTTAGGGCACAAACAAACCCAAATAGGCAAGCATAGATTTATTTCCCATCATTTCTAGCTTAGCTAAGGTGTTTGAGGAGGCAAATTTACACAAAATTCACATTTTTACTTGATTGTATCAATAAATGGCCTCAAGGTATTGATACAATGGTTGCCACATCACCAAATGCAAAAAACCCTGAGTTGTATGGATATAATTAATGTATTGATACTAGGTTTGGAAGTAGCTAAAACTCTTTTTTTTTGTTGAAATATATTGAGAAAGAAATGATTGTATCTATACATTCTGGAAATGTATTGACACATAATCTTCATTGTATCGATACATCTAGGCATTTTTGCCTGATTTGTGCTAATTTCGTGCTTATGTAATATTGATTTAAAGCACTAGTTTGATCACATTCTTGACTCCAAAAATCACTTAAATTTATATTAAGCCTTATCATTGGGCTTAAGATTGGATTTAATTAATTTTTGAAGCCCGAATGACTAGAAAATGTAATATTTTCACAAAAAACTATAGCTTTTTCAAGGGTATGACTAGTTTTTCTCCACTTGTAGACTACACAGTCTTCTACATCAGCTTGGCTACCATAGCTAATGAAAATGAAGAATACTGAGCGTAGTAGTTAGACCTACTCCATGGTATAAGTGGAGAACTCTAAATTGCTCTTATTTTTTGTTCCAAAACATTGGCTTCTTTCTTGCTTACAAAAGAGCCAGCTTTAGCTTGGCATTACACACACTTAGATGCTTATGAACCACCTTTTGAGTTCTTATCTCCTCCATTTTCGTAGCTCTCCATACCAGCCCCAAGAAACACACCATAACACCATTTTAATTTCATTTTCTAGCTTTTCTTCTTGCTAACTCATAGTAAGTAAGGAAAGATCAAGAAAGCAACATTCTTTCTTTAAAAAGATCTTTTTTTTTAAAAAAAAGCAAGAAAGAGTCCTGTAACTTTTAAAAGCAAGGATTCTAAAGCTTTTTGGTATATTTTCTCATCTTTTCTCTTTATCTTGGTGTTCATTTCATTTTCCATGCCATATTAGTGAACCTTCAAATGTGACCATGACCTTTTTATAGGTTTCATGAATTTTTCTTGTCCTATAAGATGCTTTCTTGAGCTTGATGATGTTTTATGATGACTCGATGATGTAGAAATCAAGATACTAGCATGTAATCTTCAACGAGGAAGACTTTCACCTAATGGCGAACAATGAAAATGACCCCATAATTATATTTGCAACCATTGGCAACTATCACGTCAACCAAATCCTAATAGACAATCATGGCGCAGTTGAGATCCTACAAGGGGATGGCTTTCAAAAAATAAGATTCAAAGACAAAGACCTTGTACTATCTACCATAATCTTTTCATTAACCAACCAATAACCATCAAGGGAATAATCATTCTACCAGTCATTTTGGGGATGACGACCATACAGTAGTGACCATGTGCACTTCTTTGTGGTCTTCCAAGCCTATGCTTACAATGTTGTTTTAGAAAGACTTGTGATGATGAAGACTAAGATGATAATAGCAATTTATTGCCTAACTGTTAAGTTTCCTACACCTACCAAAGTAGGCTACATAAGATCTAACTAGAAAATCACTTGCTAATGCAATTTACTATCAATTGAACTTACTAAGAAGAAGCAACTAGACTTAGAGCCATAACAAAATAACCTCATTGTGAAATGGTGGTTATAAATGTCACCGCACCCACCTAGACCAAATCCTTTATGCTCTATAGTTTAGAAATAAGAGATGGTCTTAACCACTATAAGCTCCAATCCACTGAGGTAACAGAGAAGGTTGTTCTATATGAGTTAAACCTCAAACTCTTCACCAGCATAGGTGCCTCACTTGACTAGCAAAAGAAAACTATTTGATGTGTTTCCTTCAAAAAATGTTGATGTTTTTGCCTGGTCAACAATTGATATGTCAGGGATAGATGCAAGTGTCATAAAGCAATCACTTAACATCAACCCAAGGATAATGCTAGTCAAGCAGAAAAAACACCATTATGCAGCTAAATGCCTTAAAGCCATTAGTGAAGAAGTGGATAAACTTATTGTGGCAAATTACATTCGAGAAGTCAAGTACACTAAATGGCTAGTGAATGTGGTCATAGTCAAAATGACAAATGAAAAGTGAATAATGTGCATTGACTTAACAAACTTAAACAAAACCTACCCTAAAGACAGCTACCTGCTTTAGCCATTGATTGTTTAGTTGACGCTTCTGCTGGTCACAAGTTTTTAAGCTTCATAGACATCTTTTTAGGCTACGACCAAGTTAAAATGTATGTTACGGACCAGGAAAAAATGACAATTATCACAAAAGATGGAACATCATGTTATAAAGTGATGCCCTTTCGCTTAAAGAATGTAGAAGCTATGTATCAATTGTTGGCAAACAATATCCTCAAGGACCAAATAGGGTGATCTATAAAAGTTTATGTGGACGATATGCTGGTCAAGAGTCCTTCCATTTAGCAGCACATTGATGACTTATAGAAATTTTTAAGGTACTAAAAAAGTATAACATGAAGCTTAACCCACTAAAGTAAGTGTTTGGAGCAGCAACAAGCAAATCCTTAGATTTCACAGTATCGTTTTATGGGATAGAAGCAAACCCAGAGAATATAAGGACATACTAGAGATAAGCCCACCAAAGTCAAACAAAAAAGTAGAACAGCTAATAGGTAGAGTGGCAGCACTCAATCGTTTTATTTCTATATTGGTTGACAAGTGTTTGCCTTTATTTAAGCTACTCAAAGGGGAGACAAATACAAATAGATAGATGAATGCCAATACTTGTTTGACAACATAAAAAGTACTTATGCTTGCCACCATTGTTGGCTAGCCCGAAACCAGGAGAACAACTGTTTGTCTATCTGGCTATAGCAAATGAGATGATTATTGCTGTCTTGCTTAAAGAAGAAGACAAAATGTAGCACCTCGTATATTATGTTAGTCAAGTGCTTTAAATTGGTGAGACCAATTACACAGAATTGAAAAGCTGATATACGACCTGGTTATCCTTACAAGAAAACTCAGGCGATACTTTCAAGCATAACCCATCACTGTCTTTACTGACCAGTCCCTAAAAAAGTACTTATAAAGACAGATTCAGTAGGGTGAATAATTCGATAGAGTATAGTGCTTAGCAAGTTTAGCCTCACTTATAGCCCTAGAAAGGCGATTAATGCATAAGCCTTAGTAATTCATAGTTGAATAGTCCTTCACATGCTCCAAAAAGACCATAGCAGACCAAGAATGGTAGTATAGCTTATCCTTTGACTTTATCACCTCAAATAATGCAACAGAATACGAAGCACTGAATGCAACGCTAGAAGACATTGGGAACCAACCATCTAATAGCCTATATAGATTTTTAGTTAGTGGCAAACAAAGTGAATGGGGTATACGAAATCAAAGACTAGTTGCTAGCTGAATAGCACAGCTTGATTGCAAAACTATGTAAATCTTTTTGATAATCTAGACATTGAACAGATAACTCATGAGTTGAGTAGCTACACGAACTCACTATTTAAAATGGCAAGTAAAATAAAAATCACAAGCAGAGGAAAGGTTCTGCTTGAGTGCATAAAAAGGCCCAGCTATGATAACAACCAGTGCGAGGTTAATTGGATGAACCTTATCCTTTTTCTCTTAAAGACAGCATATGACCCTTTGATCCCCTGCTGTGAAGGTGACTAGTGAAAAAGGCCACCAGGTATGCAATCATCAATGATGCCCTGTATAAAAAATCTCTCACTATTCCTTTGCTTAGGTGCCTGGATCTAAAAGAAGCGAATTACGTCTCAAGGGAAATCTACGAAGGAGTATGTGGCAACCACTTGGGTGCTAGAGCTTTAGCATAAAAAGCCCTCAGACAAGGCTTCTTTTGGTCCACTATGAGAAGGGATGCAATTGATCTAGTCAAAAAATATGATAAATGCCAACGATTCACCAAAATACCCGGATAACCTATGGAGGTGCTGAAGTAAGTGTTTAGCCGATGGCTTTTCTGTGTACAAGGGATTGATATTTTAGGACTGTTCCCATCAGTGACTTAGTAACAAAAATTTTTAATAGTCACATGTGACTACTTCACCAAGTGGGTAGAAGCAAAGCCTATTGCAACCATCACAGCCAGATCAATGGAACGTTTCATTTGGAGATTCATCATTTACAGATTTAGAATACCAGACATCATACTAGCCAACAATGGAAAGCAACTGCAAGTTGATGAGTTGAAAGACTTTTGTGAGAGGTTTTACATCATCCTAGTGCATAGTTCAGTCGCTCATCCTTAGTGTAATGGTCAAGTCCAATGGTTAAGTGGAATCCATAAACAAGAACATCCTACAACCATTGAAAAAGAAGTTGGATGACTCAAAAGAGGTATGGGAAAAAGAGATGCTAGGAATACTATGGGCAATCAAGACAATTGAATGCTAAGCCATAGGTGCAACACCTTTCAGCCTAGTCTAAGGCACGAAGGTGGTCATTCCTATTGAAATCGAAGTTCATAACATTCGAATAGCTAATGCTGACCACCACTTAAACGACTCATCACAAAGAAGAAGCAGCAACTAGAATAATGGCTAGAGCATAATAATTATCCAGATACTACAATAGAAGAATCTGCAGCATGTAACTCAAAGTTGGTAAGCTGGTGCTAAGAAACTATGTAGCTAGTTGACCAACTGGAGAATGAAAAAAACTTTTGCTAAACTAGGAAGGGCTATATCAAGTCTCCAAAGTTATTGGGTTTGAAGTGTGCAGATTGATATATATGATTGGCAAGGTAATTACAAATACTTAAAATGTTTCCATTTGAAAAGCTACTAATTTTAAAATCCATTTGATGTGATCAAGTATCCTTACTATACTAAATGAAATAAGACATCTTATTTTCCTCAACAAAGCCAGCAAGTACATAAATCTTCTAATCACTAATACGCTCGAACTTTCCTATACAAAAGCAAATGACGCCAAGTCACTCTGGCTAACAAGCGACCTAAAGGTCTCGTCTAAAAAGAAAACAAGTAGGTCACCTGAGTCACTCTTGCTAGCTAATGGCCGTAAAGGTTTCAACAGAAAAGCAAGTGGCACAAAATCACTCTGTCTAATAAAGATTTCAAAGGTCTACTCGAGTGACATCAAGGCATCTATGCTACTAAAAGACCCCCAAGGTTTGCTGCACTCTAAACCATTTAAGCTAAAAATGTAGTTTCAAAAGGCTACTTGACATTTTAGCATCTGAAAAGGTGATTCCAAGTCACTCCTTCAAATAAATGGACTTAAAATCCTGTTCGACATTTTAGCTTGCAAGCATTAATGAAAGAGTAGCCTATAAAGGCCTGATAAATGTCTTAGCATAAAAATAGGTAACACCAAGTCATTTTTACTATCAAATTACCTCAAAGGTTTGAACAATATCTTGGGCAAACTCAGAAACATAAAAAGTTGACTACGTCTAAAACCTTTCTATGCCATCAAACACATGATCTATAGAATAATTATATTAGTTACCATGAGATGGCCGAAATTAAAGACACTACAAAAGAAAGTTATATAAAAATACCACAATAGTTGTTGAATAAAGAAAACTTTCCACTTATCTCTATATGTGTACAAGGGTCATTAAATTGAGAAAACATGTAAAGTTCACTTCAAAAACAAAATTTTTACAAAAAATCCTAGCCTAAAAATACACCTGAGGGTGCCCTAAGCTGCCAACAGTAGAAGTCTCTTGTTTAACTTGTATGCCATCTTTCTCATTAGAATCGTCATCTTCCTTAGTTTTTTTGAGAGTTGGAGTAAGAAAAATAACATCTCTTACTTGCCCCTCCTTCACTTGTAGCTGACTCAGCATAAGCAAGTTAAATCCCTTTAGTGGTGAGCATAATGTCCCTAACTAAATATTTCTCAAGTTTAAGGGTCGCACAGCAATTGTACCCTATAAAGAGCACTCTGCTTGTACACATCCATGGAGGCAAAAAGTTTGTTAAATATTTGCTCCAATTAAGACAACTTCATGTTCACAGCTGCCAATTTAAAACTATGAACCTCTAATTGTTTTGCATATTCAGCAGCTGCTCCATTCACTTTCTTTAATTTCTTAGTAGATTCAACAACCTTAGTAGTATACTTCTCCCTAACATCATTTAAGAGGCCTTAAGTTTAATGTTATCTTCCTTGGCCTTTGTCAGTTGGTTCTCTAGCTCTATCATCCTAGTAGCTTATTTATTGAACTTTTCCTACCAACCCACCATTTGATGGATATAAGAAGTATGGCAATATATAGCCTACAAAAAATAAAGCATATTTATAATAAAATCCAAGTACAGAACAAACTTAATATGCAAAGCGCTATAAGCTTACGTCCACTAAAGACATGAAGGAAGCGTTCAGATTTTGTGATCGGCCTCTCTTTGACAAATAACTCATATCCCTTGAGGACACGACCCTGATCGCTTGTCTGAAGGTTGGTTCAAAATTTGACTCCTAACCTTATTTAGTAACGTAAGAATGCCAACTAAGCCACTATTGCTTGGCATGCCAGGTATTAATAGACCATTCAAAGTCGGTTGAACTAGCGAAGTGGTCATCATCTCAAACGATTAAGAGCCAGCTTGACAATTGGACACCCTTATGGCATCTAGACTTTCTGCCCTAATGCTTGAAGTTAAGAGGACCACTAGAATAGGATGGCCATAAGCTTTTTTAAAATCTTACCTTTTATATTTGTAGTTTCCTTGGCCTCGAGGAGATTTTTTAAGCCCTTTTAGTTTTTACGTTTCACCTGTAAAGAAATCCAAGCTCATGCATATCGATATAAACATAAAAATTTAATCAAAATTAAACATATGCAATGAAATTAAGCAAAAAAAAACTTGGATTTCTTTAGGATCTTTAAAAAGAGATGTACATATGATTAGACTACTATTTAAAGACATAGATCTGTTAGAAATATACCTGCTTAGAGACTTCTAACTTTAAGCATGTTGATCCTTACACAAACACACCATGGGTTGATTACTATGATCTTTTCTTAAGGACCAAAGTAATCCAAGTTTCTTGCCTCAAACGATGACCCACACAGATGCCTATTTGAGCCTTCATGAGGTTTGGTGGTTCTCTAGTGCTAGCTAAAAGGCTTTTTAAGCTTTAACTAAAAGATATATAGCCAACAAGTTCAGATATGAAGTGACCCAAAAATAATTCCCATGCCTATTACGGTAAAAAAGAGAAAAAATAACTTTGTAGAGAAATAGTTGTTTTTGCAAATGTAGGCAAAAAAATCAAAAATCCTAATTTTTTATTTCGATTGAAACCTTTAGAATAAAACTGATTTTTCATCTTTCATTGTGATCAAAAACACCTTTTGATTACCTAGGATGCAAATATGCTCAATTAGGCTTTGGAAAGCAAGGATTTTGAGATTTGGCCATTAATTTTATTGTGTTAAGAACGATTCAAGAACACTCAAACAATTCATGAAAATGCAAAGAAAGCTTGGAGAAGTGCCGGAGTTGCACAAAACCCCTTAAAAAAGTTTAGGGTTGGTACCTAAGTTTTCCAAATGCTTCTTATCAGCCAAAAAAGCTTTCATAATGTATTTAAATATGTCATAGGCTAGGTTAGGTTTGACTATTGGGTCAATTGAGCCTAATACTAACATACCAAAAATGTGGCCCGATTTTTAAGAGTTTCTTGAAGCCTAATTAAACTATTTTAATTAGCTTATCCAAGATTATGCCTTAAGATTAAATTATTAATATTTTAGCCCAATAGCACACCAAAGATAGCTATTCCATGTGCTTAGCCTATTAGTAAGCCCAACTTAAGGTAGTTCATGATTAAACTTTCTTAACTTGATAATTAGGGCTTTTGGCTTAACCCCTTTATTTACTTGTTAGATAATTTAATTTATAATTAAAGTTTCTAACTCAAGTAAAAAAAAATTAATTCATGTAAATAATATTAAATAAATAATTAAATAATTATTTAATTATTTAATTTTTCAAATACGATTATTTGACTTTATTTAATAAAATCCCTAAATCATATCTACAATAGACATTATCTTGATAAGATATTTTTATTTTTATTGCCATGTTAAAATATCTCTAATTAGATTTCATAAATATAAATTTTGTCTTAAATTATTCTTAATTGAACTAATTTAATTAAGTTCTCCTCACTATACCTTTTATTTGATTAAGTCATACTTAATAAATCCTAGTTTTAATCTAATAGATCATCTTATTGTGTGTGACCATTACGCTTCCACCATAATAGCAATCAATATAATTACCCAATTAAGTATATTTCTATTTATAAGCCAAGATTGACGTCTAGCAAGGCATCATGGCTACTTGGTATGCAAGGAAAGTTAATATGACCTCTTAAGACCTTTTCAATAACCAACCTTTTAGTGTACTTGGGTCCTTTCATCAGTATCCCGAAAAAGCCATGAGAATGGTGTAGTGTCTACTTATGTATCAATCCCTATTATTTCCTACAATTTTTGATTAATTTCATGAATTTAGAGAAACAATTTCTCCTAAATTCATCATACGTTGGCTAACGACTTTATCAAGTTAACCAATGCCAAGAACATATGAGATTTGTCTATAATGTCACTTGGAGTGGTGAATACTCTCTGGGTCACTTATTCACCTACCATATGATTCATGTCATACCCAATGTACCCTACCTCAAGCATTTACCTGTTGTGGAACTTTTGAGATAAATCAAAGCATGATATTCCGCATACGAAAGGACCTGGTATCATAAGTCTGAGGACCAATATACGTGATTGGCACATGAGAACATATTCCATAAACATTTGAGTGACTTATACCAAATGGAGTTCTGATACGGCCACGTTAAGTGAACTTGTTTCTACAAGACAAGCGCCCATAGCTTTCCCCAAGTATCTATATACTTCAACTTCTATAAGATCAAAGAGTTACATGCATCAAATGCCTGAAGGCTTATCATATACTAGCCTTTGTGCATTATCAATGCATTGTCTTAACAATATGATGACTACGACTGTTTTACAAACATGACTTTCATTTGATGCATAAGGATATTATCATTGTAACTAATTACTAACTTTACAAGGTCATTGTGTTTCATGGGCTTCATCCAGTTAGTGTTTGCATGATTATCAATCACACCACTAACATGAAGGCAAACTTGAATCACTAACATGAAGGCAAACTTGAATCACTAACATGATTATCAATCACTAACATAAGTGATTAATTTACATTATTAACTTATATATGCCTCATCCAAATTGATTAGCTCTAAGGCATGTACATCATCGTTTGCAATTTTTGTTGGTGAGTGGTAACCTTCTCCTTGGTCGCTTGTTTAGCTACGCATGCTGCAAGTGCAGCTTGTATGGCATCCATTCTTGCAAGAAACAAAATACAAGGTACATTAGATCAAAGTAATTCAACTAAATTAAAACCTATAAGTACGTACCATTTTCTATTAGGGGTAGATGGGCGATTAGGCATATTCTCCCAAGTAAGCCGACCATAAGATAACTTTTCATCAGAGGAAACTTGCCCTTGATCAAATTCATAGTAACATAATGTTTTTTGGAGGTCCCCGATTGACATTTTCTGTGCTAAAAGTCTCCATAAGATGTTCAAACTTCTTAGGTACATCTTTTAACTCCTTCTTAGTAGCTGCATCCCCTGCAAGCATAAAAATATAATTAGAAAAATGAATAGACGCATACACCATAATAAATCAAGCAACAAGGAATCAGAAGGATACCAGTCATATTCTTTGTGCCATTAAAATATGCCTATTTTTTTCCTTCTTAGGGTCATGTACTAGTCCCTCTAGAATGTCTGAACCATCTAAACCTAAGCAATACCTCTGAACATTTTGAAGAGTCATATATTGGTTGCAACTCACTTGGCCACCTTTGAAGAACTCCACTTGTCCCTATTCTTGCTTGTTTTGGGTTGGCTTTACATTGATCATGGGCGATCTATGGTTCTATTCCACTAGAAAGCCTCACTCTGTTCTCACCTTTTTACAAATCATAAAGTTTTAATGCTTGGTCGAATAGACGTTCAACAAAAGATCTAGCATAAGCTTCCCTTTTCCTCTCGCCTGTATGTGATACAGCTCTTTAAGACAAACATGTCTTAAAGACCTCTACAAAAGGAGTTCGATTTTTTCCTTGCACACTAGGAAGTACGTCATCCTATTTGCCCACAAGTTCAATTTTAGCTGATTTGGCAACACCAGGTACCTATTAAGAAGTGAATAGAAGAATCACTCCAATGGTAGGTGAAAACCTCTTCTAAAAATATAGGGATAGAAGGCTGCATTATCACTATCTATTCTTATCACTTTTTGCCCTCGAAGAGGCTCCAAAACTTCATACTGGTTCAAATCAAAGCCCTTATCATCCATCCACTTACGAATGGTCTGCATGTTGACCTCATAGGTGATCCGTTCCATAGGCCTAGTGCCCAAGTCCTCTGGGTTTATGATGTCATCAGTGCTGTTTGTAGCCTCCTTGAGCATATGTTCTGTTCGTGCCATAAATGGGATGTTTTCTGTAGTCAATACGTCAAGCGGCTGTTCTTCAAATGGTTGTTCGACATTTTGAACACTCGAGCCTTATTTACTAATTGCTTCTTATCGTAACATGGCCCAGATACGAATCATGACATGCTTGACTTAAAATGGCGAATGTACCATTTTATTTTACATATATCTATATGTCATTATTTTCTTTTATTTTTAAGGCCTTATCATTATTATTTTATTATTCTTTATTTTTTATGTCTGGGGACCGAGTTGTCATGATGAATCACTCACTCGACTTCTCTAAAAAGTTATTACAAAACAACTATTTATTTTAGAGTCACCACCAATCATATTTTGGCAAAGTGAGATTGGTCACCTGCTAGAGTTCATATTTCAAGGGTTAGAAAACCCTTAAAAACAAACTTCGAGGTCTGCACTCATACCAGAGATTGTATGAAAGGCTCTGAGAGTCGGTTACTATCATGAGTAAGGGTCGACCCTCTCATGATGCTTAAAAATCAGTACCTTAGCAACTATATGTTAACTTAAATTTTAATTTTTATTTGGTTTCAATATTTAATATTCAACTATAATTCCCATAATATTTTATTAAACATATTTGTTATTTTGAGAAAGTTGAGTTTTATTATTTTGGAAATCAAAATATCATTCATACCTTTCCGGAGAACCAAATGGACACGAAAGTTTTCATATTCTCTATCGTACCTCGCTGTGGAATACAAAAGGTTTTTATTTTTACAAAAATTTAAAACTCTAGACTTTCATTTTGAAAAGGGTATCTCATTATTAAAGTAATCCATAGAACCCTTCGCATATTCTGATAGAAGTTTCATGTATTAATTTAATTAGACGACATTGCCTTAATTTAAAAAATCGATTTTATTAAAAATATTGACCTTAAGACCTAAAAATAGTACAATATGATGAACATATTCCTAATATGTACATTTGACATCAAAGTGTCCAGGATTCACATAGGACTTGGTTTTAACATAAAATTATGAAAACGACCCTAAGGTGTACCTTTGACATAAAAGTATCTTGATTATCCTAAGGACTCAAAAATGTTCATAAAAGGGTGACCCTATCCTAAATATGCATCCTTGGCATAAAAACATCCCAGCTACTATCTAGAGCTTGCTTTTAGGTAAAATTATCGAAAAGCCCTTAGGGTGTATCTTCGACCTAAAAGTATCTTGGTACCTTAATGGACACCAAAATGATGATAAAATGATGGATCCATCCTAAATATACACCTTTGACATAAAAGCATCCTACTTACTATCTAGGACTCGATTTTAACAAAATTACCAAAATGCCTTTGAGGCACACCTTTGACCTATAAGCATTCCAGTACCTTAATGGAGATTAAAATGATGACAAAATAACTATTATAACATCCATGGGTAATTTAAATATCAAGATAGACCTAAAATGAAAAATTACTAATAGGTCCTCAAGCTTTTCAAAATTGCATTTTGTACCCTAGTGAAAAACTGAGAGAATACAAAAGGTTTTAATAATTCCTACACCTCTACAGAAAACCATAAGAATATTAGAAACATTTTTAAAATACCAAAAATAACGTATTAGCCTCAAAATGCAAAGTTTTCTAAATGACCCCTAATATTTTTTAAATATACGATTTAGTCCTTATACAAAATAAAATCATAATTAAACACAAAATAGAGCACAAAAAATCATAAAAATCATATCAAAGATCATAGAATAAATCTGGCCAAGTACCATGGCCTTAGACCAAAAATTTTGCAATTTTACAAACAAGCCCCTAAACTTTTTAAAATTACGAAATAGCGACAAACTGGTGGAAAATGCATAAAACATATTCATACATATCAGATTAAATATGAAGACAGTTTCACAAGTATGCACAAGCAATGGGCCAAGTATGGATGGCCTTGAAACAAAATTTTTCATTTTTTCATACTAGTCCCTAAACATTGTAAAATTGCAAAATAACCCCAAAATGATATAAAATATATAAAACACATTCAAATATGCTAAACTAAGCATGAAAACAATTCTGAAAATATCTACAAGCAATCGATCAAGCATTGATGGCCACAGAAAAATTTTACAATTTTTGCAATTTTGTCCCTAATATTTATATATTTACAAAATAAGCTAAATAAAATTAAAACATCACAAAATCAGCCCCTACCTGATTGTGCCAACATAATATTTCAGTAAAAAATAATTTTTTTCATCACATATTTTCATAAATATTAATATATATATATGCATGTTAGAATTTTTACTAAGCATATTAAGCATAAAAACATAAAAAAAATGAAATAATCTGTATAAAACAACATGAAAATATTAAGCAAAATTACATAAACATATACACATGAAAATAGCAATATATATCAACAAACACAAATAATCTCAAAGAAAATCAAATTATTTCTAATAAAATTAACTAAAACAACAAAATCAAAAATTTTAATCATAGCTATATTATGTGGTCTTTCAGCATGAAAAAAAAATTAAGAAATTTACAATATATTCACCTTGGGAAAACTTGCAAAATTAGATATTTTAGAGTTTTTTTTTTCTCTTTATTTTCTTCCTAAGCCTAAAGACCTCAAAATAAAACTTTTCT
>JAQSVH010179715.1:0-19963 GCA_029448705.1 Adansonia digitata
TTCCTTATCTTATTTTTAATTTTCAAATTTACAAAGTTTTTATAGAACCAATTCACCCCTTCTTGGTTCAATCTCTCTATTGAAGCTAACACATTTAATGGTACATCGAGCTCGATAAAGTGAAGATATGGTCATGGGCTGACTTGGCTAGGGCTTTCTTGAACCAGTATCAGTATGTGTCAGATTAGGCCTCTAACCGCTTTTCTCTTATGAATCTAGGGAAAAAGCCTACTGAAAGCTTCAAGCAATATGCTCGCAGTGGATAGAGAAGGCTACTCAAATTCACTCCTATCAATTGAAAAAAAAAGTGATGATCATGTTCATCGACACCTTGCAAGCTCCATAGTATAAGAGTATAGTAGGAAGGGCCCTAAAGAACTTTGCAAACATAGTCATAGCATGCAGAATAATCAATGATTCCATAAAAGTGGCAAGATATCAAGGGAAGAATCATCTAATTTATCCAAGAAGCCTGTCATTAAAGATAATGTTAAAGGGTGAGTAAGGCCAAATAAAGGTTAGGACGCACTGTTAGAGTTGGCCCACTCCCTATTCACACTAAACTAGCTATGAATCTGATCAATATTGAAGAAACTATGAGATCAAAATGAACATAAAAGAAGTTAAGATGCTAGTCAATCTAGTTTGGCAAATTCTAATTTAAGTAGAAATGATCAATGGGGTTGAAAGGTCAGAAAAAATTGGCTAACTTTTGTGAATTCCACACCATTCATGGCCCTACTCTTTAAATATGCAAAGAATTTCACATAATGGTTCAAAGAATGATGAATAAAGGTCGAACTGAATTTTATGATAAAAAGCAAGCATCTACCAACCAGACATTGGGTACAATTAGCAAAATTGACAAAAAGGTATTAGGATTCAAGTCTAGTCCATAATTTTAAGAACAACAAGCCAAAGAGGAGAGCTCGAATTGCCTGTTAGGCTAAAATTCAGACAATAAACTGATGGTAACCTAACTTGTAGGAGAAACTTCCTATTTAAGAGGGCGTATAGATTTAAACCTATTAGAAGAGACAAAAGTTAATGACATCATGATACTTTTGGGTCGAGAATCCCACAACCTATGTTTCCATACTATCGACAATTAGCCAAAACCAACAGAGCCCAGTGATGAATCCCATCCCTAATAACTAGAATTCACTCTTAACAATAGGGTTGTGTTAGAAACCCTTGTGCTTTCTAAGTCTAATTCTATGTAAAGTCAAGAATTCAAACATACTTGCTTTTGCCTAATAGCTTGTAGGAATCTTATATAGTGGGCATCTTTTATCAAATATTATCAATAAAAGTGACTTTTGCATAAAGCACTTCATCTTGTGTGCCTATTTTTATTCTTTGCCTTTGTCAAACCCTTTGTCTATATATTTGCTTATTACTCACCATTTTCTAGTGCCAAGATAAAAATGATAAGGATACTTTCAATGAGCTTCCAAAAATAGACTTTGAATGGTCAATCATACTAGTAAAGTTGATTCTAACAAAGATTATAAGGAAAAAAACTATGCCATTAGAGCTATCATGACTGCTTGAACCTTTTTGTTTAGTTGATTGAAACATAAGATTATTTATGGCTAGATGAATTAGTGACTTGAAGGAACATACCTTCAAGTGCAGAGATGAAATTGAATGCTACATAATGTGATTGAGACACTCAGCATCATTCCTAAGAGAACCATATCCTCAAGAATGACCCATCGTTTTACATAGTTGTGTTAAAAATGAAAGATGACCATCTTCTCTTTCATCCTCTCACAAATTACAAAATTGTTCCCTTTGCTACCTTTTTTGGGCTTAAAGAATTAATTTTTTTTGAAAACTATAATCCAAGATCAGCCTCCACATTAGCAGCGTGAAAAGCCTTTTATGGGAAATAGAGTAAATTCCTACTTCTACAATTATCAAAATGCCTGACATCAAGAGGCAAAGACAAGATGTACCAGGTCATCAAAGTCAAAATTCCATTAAAAAAGGTGAAAAAACCAAAGTCAAGATCAAATTCAAAAAATAAATAAAAAATTAAGTCAATTAAAAGTCAAAGTCAAGATCAAATTAAAAGAAAAGAATCCAAAAGAAAAAAGGACATCAAAAGTAGAAAGGACATAAGCCTTCATAAAAAGGAATGATCCTTGATCCTATCACCCTTAAACATTGAATTTGTACTTATATACCTTTTCTTTCAAAACCTAGACCTTAGCCTACATTATGTAACTTGAAAAGTTCATCTTAATCATTCATGGCTATTTGAACTATTGACCCCATTCTTTAGTAATTTGTTCTTTTTGGAAAATTTTAAGTTTCCTTGAGGGGCATGATGAAGTAGTAAATACAAAAAAGGAAAAAAAGTTAAGAAAAGAAAGTCAAAGAAGGAAAGAATGAAGCTCTAGGGTGAAAATCCAAAAAAGGCAATCTGGAGCAAAATAAAAAATCTTGAAGTTATCTTTGATGTTACTCGAATAGTCACAAGAAGACAAAATCATCCCATCCAATCAGAGGGCTCTCAAGACCCTTAAAACACAAGATGTCAAAAACCCTAATGAGTTAAGAAAAGAGGCCTAGTTTCCAAAACTTCAACTAGAATGCTTCCTAGAATAATACACCTTAATTAGGACTAGCATCTTCCCAAGAGACTTTTCCAAACATCTTCCCAAGAGCTAGAAGGTAACTAGCCAAGATTATCACCTGTCAAACTGTTACATTTATAAACCAAAAGAGGGTTACGATAACATATCAAGAAATCAAAGTGGATGAACATTTATTGTCTTTTTTGATCAAGTTACGAAAGTCTAGACCTGTGACCATTTCACATCGACTCTTGATTCTATGGCAAAAACTTGTCAAACCTAAACATTTTTGGTCAACATTAAAAGTCTTTGATCATAATTTGTCAATATCTTGAACTCTTGATCCTTCATGTGAACATATCCACCTAAATCAAACAGGATCAAAACTGAATTAGATCCTACACAAATACCTATTAGAAAAGAAAACCTCAATCAAACCTCGCCTAATCCTAGCCATACCTAATTAAACTCAACCTTGCCTTGACTAGACCATGTCAAAATCCAAGCAAATCTGATCAAACCTAAGCCAAATCAAAGTCAAACCTCACCAAACTTACTTGAGTATAGGGCAACTGCAAAATGGCACATGGTAATCTCAGGGGGTCTTTAGAAGATTAGCTTGCGTAAGGCATGTTAACCGTTTAGAAAAGATCTTGAGATACATTGGAGAAATATTCATGTCATGATTATTAGAGGCATCAATCGTTTAAAAGATTGCCTTTTTGTCATCGTACTTTTTTATCAAATTCAAATTAAATCGTATCATATTTCTTGTCATGAATGAAATACCATTTTGTTTATTTTTAGCCATCTTACACCCCCAACTGCATTGCATCATGCTTATAATTTAATTGATAATACTTGATAATCAAATAAAATTCATTTTAAGATTTCTTAATATTATATCAAAAAGATGGGAAAATCATAAAGAGCTCTGTTCGTACTTTGATTGTTATGATTATAAACCCTTTACATGCAACATATACCAGTTATGACCATGTGGCAAATCATCCCCAGCCTTCTTTGAGGATATTTTAAAAATCTTTAAGCCTCTTTTGAAGATGTTTCATAAAAAACCTTTAAAGCCTCTTTTAAGGACATTTCAAAAAAAACTACTAAGCCTTTCTTAAGGATGCTTTGTCAAAAGTCTCAAAGCCTCTCTCGAAGACATTTTAAAAACCTTCAAAGCCTCTCTTAAAGGTGTTTCATCAAAAATTTTCAAAGCCTTTCTAAAGGATATTTCAAAAACTTCCAAAGCCTCTCTTACAGATGTTATGTCAAAAACTTTCAAAGCCTCTCTTGAGGACATTTCATCAACTTTCAAGCCCTTTCTTTAGGTTGTTTTGTCAAAAACTTATAAAGCTTTTCTTGGAGATATTCTAAAAAATTTAAAACCTTTCTTGGGGGTGTTTTGCCAAAAACTTTGAGCCGTTCTCAAGGATATTTCTAAAAACTTTTAAAGCTTCTCTTAAGGATATTTCACCAATTTTTTTCAACCTTCTAAATGGATCCATCATAAAAAACTATCAAAACCTAAGCAGAACCCATCCAGTCTAGTCAAGAAACCCTATTAAAACCTAAACATTAACCCATCCAATCAAGATACACTGACAATCTAGCCAAGGTCATTTAATCCTCAAATTATCAATAATACCAGCCAACCTTGTCATAAAAACCCTTACATATTGTGAGTTAATAAACATACTAGTCATGACCAGGGAGACCATCAGATCCAAAATTAGTAACCTAGAATTATGAATTAAAATAACCAATCCTATTCAAAAAAAGATCACCAAGTGTCCTAAGCTAAACCAACCATTCCTAAGTCAAGAAATATGATTGTCTGAATTCTTACCCTGTTAAAATCAATTAGATACCCAAGTTAAGAAACTAGCCATTCAAACATCTAGGAAGTCATGATCTTAAGAGCCTGTCAAGACCGTAGTTAGTACTTTAAACTGTGAGATCAAAATGACAATTTTCAAAACTCCTAGTCAAGAGGATAATTCTCAATGGCTATTCCCATATTGGACTTTATGTCATAATCATGTAATCATAGCATCAAGAAAGTTGCACTTGCATCATCATACATTACAATGTATTCATATTGTCATGACATAACATTAGCTTGTCAACATCACGTTAAGAAAAATTTTTCAAGCCTCGAGGAATTTCTTGGTAAGAATCTTTGACAGTGAAAATCAAAAAATTGCCCTAGGTGAAACCCTTATCTCTTTAAGATATCGCATTATCACAAGTCTAAACCTAGAGATGTCGATAAGATAAACATGGTTAATTGTTCTGTATCTAGAATTTATGTCTAGAACTTATGTCAAGAACCCTAGTCAAGAACTTTAGTTAGGAACCTCAATCAAGACCCTTTGTCAAGAAATTCTTTCAAAATCCAATATTGCTAAAACGTTATGATAGGTTTATTGGTGCCTTCATCTGTTAAGAACGTCAGTTAAAAAATCCTTTTTAAAGTCCAATGTTACCAGCCATGACTCTACTTATTGGAATTATGTTATCTTTTAAGCCAAACTTAGGGATAGGTCAAGCCTAGGATCGTAATAATTCTTTCATCCAAAACCTATCAAGAAACAATTTAAAATCCAATATTCCTAGCCTTGATTCAGCACATAGGCACTTTATCAACTTTTTTAGTCAAACCTAGGGATAGATCAAGCCTAGGATCATAGTCTAAGTCTTTTATCCAAAACTTTTATTAAGAAATCCTTTTGGAAGTCCAACACTGCTAGTCATGATTCAGCGTGTTGACATTTTGTTATCCTTTTAAGTTAAACCTAAGAACAGGTCAAGCTTGGGATTGTAGTCTAGGTTTTTTATCAACGGTCAAACTTTAGTCTTCTTAAAATCAAAATCATTGCCAAAATATTATCTTTATCTGGACATTATATTAATTTTAGTCTTTTCATTGCAAGAGCATAAATTAGCATCATGGGTCTTTACCTTATTCTCGATACTCAACAATAATTAAAGAAAAACAACTATAGGCACCATATTTTTTTGAGCTAACATTTAAGGCATCAAGGTCACTTTTTAAAGCATCATTAAGTCTACTACGATAAGCACATGATATCATCCATTATTCTAAGTTAAGGTAAGGTGTCTAGAAAGCCAAAGTTATGTCAAATCCACATTCACATGAGTGTGCATGGCTTATAGGTCTTAATACAAGGCTTTGACATCATCAAAATCCTAATAACCAAAGCTGGTATCAATACAAGACATTGTGTATCAATACACTTGGTTTTTATATCGATACAGGAGGTTATTGATACAAGGTTACTTCAAAGCTAAAATCATGCTTTCGGGTGCATATGTATCGATATAGGCCATGAGGTATTAATATAAGGGAAAGTTTAGTGCTTAGTATCAATACATAATTCATGGTATCAAGACTTTGGTAAAACTTTGCTTTAAATATTGATACAAGAAGCTTTGTATTGATACTAGAAGGCCAAATTCATCTTATGTATCGATAAAGAGGCTGTTATATCTATATACAACGCCAAAATTAGTCTATTTCATGCCATTTTCACACCTTTGTACCATGACAATTAAACCTAGATTAGATTATGACTTTAGCCTAAAAATCATCCAAAATCATATATGATTTCATACAAATAATATGGACTTCATTTTTGGGCTTAAACATTGGGTTTTTAACATTTTGAATGATCTATTAATTATGTCATAAGGGCATTGATGAAGGGCAAGCATAACCTTGCTTATAGTACCAACTCATGCATGGTTTGTCACTGTTGCTTGCATTATGTTTTAGCCAATGAAATGCTAAAAGGTTTCTCTTTGGTAGCATGAGTCATTGTCCACCCTAAATAACTTAAATGCCCTTAATTTGCTAGGTTTTTAAGGGTTGATAATGAATCCTATATAAGATATCTTATAAGCTCAACTAGAAGAAAACCTTTTAACATAATTACATCAACCTTCACACTCTATAACACTTAGTCCCGTAGCTCTCCCTCAGCCCCCATAAAAACCACACTAAAACCCTCCAAAACTATCATTATTCTTCACAAAACCCCTTTTAATTGTCACCACAAGCCATTCTTATACACCTTTCTTGCTAGCTCATAACAAAGGAAGGTAAAGAAAGAGAGCTACAAGTTTAAGTATCTTTCTGCTCACCATTATCAACAAGGTCTTTCAAGCTTTTAGATTATATTTATTATCCCTTCTTTATTTTTACTTATATTTGCATTTCCACCATTTTAGTGAGTTAAAACATGCTGACCATGACCTTATCTTAGGATTCTCATGCATTTTATGGCCTTGGATAGGGTAGACTTAAGTTCTTTTGGTGCTTTGCTGACCTTTTATCGTGTTTCTCCATTACTTTGAACTTGTTTCATCTTGATGATGAGTATTGATGTTGTCATAAAATTTTAGCAAGCGTTTCATCTCTTTTTAAATATTTTTACATCATTCCCATCGCATATTTCTTAATATTGGCCATTTAACTATCATCTCCATGCATTCTTATGCTTATTTCTTCACATATTATCCATCATTTCCTTGATTAAATGTCATTTTTATATATTTACACATGCCTATGATGCCTTTTTTCATGAATATCGTCTTTGGTTCATTGCATGTTTGTTAAATGCTTGCCCTATTGATTGTTAAAAACCTATTTTCTTAAAACCCCTTAAGTTAACAACATGTTAACCTCAATAAATGAGGGTTAACATGGACTTAAGGTTTTTTACTCATTTGTCATCTAATCTTGGGGATAAATCAAGTTTTTCACGTTTAGATTTAGGGTTAAATAAGGTTAAATGTTATGTTTTAGAGAAAAAAAGTCTTTTAAGGTTGTCTAAAGTTGTTTGTGTCTTTTGGAACAAAGTTATTGGTGTCCAAGGAAGCTAATTTTTCAAAAATTTTGGAAATTTTTTACATTGAACCTTGTTGAGTCATCTTTCCAATGATACCTCACCTAGCTCCTAACATCTCTGAATTTTCTAAGAACAAATTCAAAAAAAGGGACAGTGCGATGTTATCCTTTTTTTCAACATTGGTCAAAATCGATCGATTATTCTAAAATCCTATTTTAAGACATTCAAACGTCTATAAGTGGGTATAATCAACCCCATCAAGACAAAAAAGTATATGTCAATCTTACCCTCATCTCAGATCAAGACATGAGCATTTTTTAGTTTTGTCAACTTTTATTTTCATTGACTCTAACCTTTTAAATTAAATTTGTCAATTTAGCCAGGAAATTTTGATTTTGTCAAGAAATGTCAAAAATGTCACTTTTGTCAAGAAATAGAGAATTTTCATTAATTTAAAATATTCAATCTCATGTTTTTCAAAAATAGCCAAGAAATCATATTTCCTCTCTTTCAAATTTTTCATTGAGCTTTTTTCAACATTCAAATCCAGTTTTCATGCATCAAGCAAACATTGAATCCAAACATGTCTAAAAAATTACTAACTCAATTGTTTTAGGATAATAGACAGTAATTACAAGATAAATTTTGACTATCCCTCCATTTTTAGTTTTTTTATTTTGTATGATTTATTTTATGCAATGTTATCTTGTTTTTTCATCCTACTAACATGTTTCCTTTTGTGGTGATCAACTTGCATTCATTTAAAAAAAATATTTTTTGAAAATCATAAAGGCAATATTTCATGTCAGCATCCTACAATGTTGATATATAGTATTCAGTTTTCAAAACTAAATTCGAAGATCATTTTGATCAAAAATCTCTATGTTTCCTATCTTTACAAGATGCTTATAGGATTAAAACTTTTCTTTAAAACCTTGATTTATCATTTTAAACAAATTCATGACAAAAAAGGGATTATGTTAATATAATGACAGTAAAAAATGACAAAATGGAAACCAAATTAAGCCATAACTAGTAAGGTATCAATTTTGGGCATCGTTGAGAGGTCCTTACATCTTTGTATGTAACCAACTCTTGAACCTAACCTTTGAATCTTCGGACTCCATGGACTATAGAATTCATGTTTCAAATTTCATAACTTGGAATATTGGTTTCAATAGACATCTGATCATGTCTAGCCTAAATGATTAGTGGTGACCCAATCATTAGCCATTTTGTAGTAGCCCCAAACTAGTTGGATAAGCGATTCATTTAATGGTCCCCCTCCACGATCAAGAGCCAAGAGCTATATTTTCTTTCTCCCTAATCATGTCACAAAATAAGGAAGAATCTTGGTTGGGAGAATAATTCCCCATCGAGATCAAACAATTTTAAGTCGCACATGTTTTCTCTCTCGATGAGGTTGAGGCACAATGCCGACAGGTTAATAAAGCCAAAGTCATAAACATCCAATGTTCAAAATAATAAATCATAAACATGAAATTTCTCAATCCCTTTCATGTATAGAGGTGCAAGCTTGATCCATATCATCTGAGTTGCCATTCTCACTTTATTTATGTTTCTCTTTGTCTTTATCATTGGTCCAAACATACTTTGTACCAATAATTAGGTATCATATACCTAAAGAAAGCAAATGAAAATTTAAATTTATAACTATGGTAAAAACTCCATTTTGCTTTTTGTCTTTGACCAATTCAAGGTACTCTTTGTAATTTCTCCCCCAGTGACTAGGTTTTTCGTAATGATGACAAGTACCCTTATCAGTTTCATCTTTAAGTTTCACTCCATCAGATGGCTTCAAACTCTATAAACCATTCTTTCTTTAATTCTTCATCCTCCTCTTCTTCTTCTTCTTAGTTTTCTTAGAAGTAGAAGTAACTAAATGGATGGCTTTATGAATGGTCAGAGACTTTTCTATCATCGATAACATGTTTAGTAATCCCGGAAGGGATGTTTTTAGGTGATTCATGTTGAAATTTAACACAAATTATTAAAAACGTTAAGGTAGAGTGGAATGAACTAGATCAATGGTTAACTCATTATCCATCGACCAACTAACTATTTAAGATGAGTGATCTAGCCAATCATTGTTAGCACATAAGTTCTAATAAGTGCACCTCCAAACATCTTTGTTTGGAACAACTCTTTTGAGATGTCAAACCTTTCAACTCACATTTCTTTATCGAATAATTCTCTAAGGTTTAGGATGATGTCCAGAGCTTTTACATGCTCATGTTGCTTTTGGAGATCAAGTGCCATGCTAGCCATCACCACACATCTGGCTTGTATGAGATCATCTTTATGAACTTGATAAACATCTTTCTTTTTTTGAAAGCATCAGGCTTAGCTACGTCGGGTATGGGCTCATCAAGTACATAAGCTATGTGCTCTTGTGCTAAAACAATTTTAACACTATAGAACCAGTAAATGAAATTTGACCCAGTCAACTTGTTAGCGTCTAGTATGCTACATAATGATAGATTAGAAGTCATATTTCTTGTTTATATCTTGTATGAAATCATAAATTTAATGTTAATAACATACATAAGATAATCGTTTACTCAAGTTTGAGAACTAAAATGATTATTTCTTATTGTTTTTATGTTATTATGGCCCATATATATGATTTGAGAAGTTTAACATTGAACTACTCTTAATAAGCTACGACCCTTTTCTTTTTTTCTAACCTTGGGTTTGCCAAACAAGCTATGCAAGAACAAATTGAGTAGGTAACTTAGCTTACCAATTGCATCTCTATATAATTCCTAGATCAGTTAGGTGGTAACCTTTTACCTAAATACACCATATATATTTCATCCAACCATCACTTCTAATGCCATGAAGTCAAGTTTGTAAGCATCCGAACAACACTAGATTTAGTTGAGTAAGACCCATTAATTATAACTAAAGCAATTCGAGAGAAAGGGACCTTAGATTTACCCAACAAATCCCTTTAACTAGAACTCGAATATTTTTTTATAATCAATGGAGCATCTGATCATGCTTAGATATGGACTCAATATTTTATAAGGGATTTCTTTTATCAAATATGATTATGTCTCATTAATTTGATTTTCATTACATTGGCAATTACATATATATCACATATATATATATCAATATAAATAAATTTATCACATACAATCTACTAGGATGATTATGGACTTTTATCTAAACTAGTTTCCTTGAGCTACTAGGAAACTAGGTGGTCAATTCCCAAGAGATACCATTTGCATATCACATAAGTCTTCATGGTAATCCCCTTTGACTTCACCTTAGCACCTGTCCTTTGCATATTGGAGTATGTAAATTCTCTAATATAAACCTAATGCTAGATCTCTAACTTTGTAACAATTACATGAGTTTGAAGAAACCTCGAGTTATATTCAAAGGGAGTAAGCTGAGAAGAGAATTTTACAACCTTGGACAATAAAGAGAGAAGGGAGGGTTTGTAGACCCTATTTAAAAAAACCAAATTAATAAAATTAACAATCCATAACCTAGTCACACTAAGGTCTAAGTCCATAACCATACTTCATGCTTTAACAATTATAGCATAATAATAATTGTAGCCTATATGACATGGTAATCTCATGTACACAATGCATGTAAATAAATTTATGACATTTCAACAAAGTATCTATAAGAATTGGCTATATTGATTGAACGCATTTAATCCTATTCCTAACTTTTAGAAAATAGCGCTTAAACTGAATATTTACTTAACTTTTAGGTGACTTGTCTCAAAAAGGAACATGCTTAAACTAGGTTTCCGAAATTAACATATTCAAAGAATTAAAATTAAAGTCACTTATTTAATGAAACAATTTAAGAAAACAATTCCAAATCTTGATTCTCTTAAAACATGTCTAATTAATGAAACCCAGTTGAATTGAAACTCTTTCAATATTTCTAACTTTTGGGAATCAAGTTCCATTAGATAACTATTTATCTAATCCAGCTTAAACTCTTTCATGATTTAAGGAATTTAATTCCCAATTTTGAGAAATTTCACTCCCACAAAATAAAAAACTGGTTCCAATGGAAGCATGACTTTAACAATTATTGTCCCCCGATTTTGGCAATCTTTTCTACCATACTAATAGCCTTTGACCCCTACCCTTGATGGTTTTTAATGGCTGTTTCAAGTGCTTAAAAATCATATTAGGTGCTGCCATGAACTGATTAAAGGCTGCATTCAAGATGGCATCTTTCTTGCTCCAACTTGTAAGTTAATAGAAAAATCGAGAAGTGGCACTACCTTACCACAAATCCTAATCTTGTTGCCCAATTTTCCACTTTTTTTTAGGATGTTATGCATTAATTTTTTATGCTTGAAAATAATTCAAGATTCTACCAAAGTTCAAACCAAAGTATCAATCTCAATCATAACATATTGCCATGCAAATCGCAAATCACATGTATACACCTTCCATGGATGTGGCATCAAAATGCCTTGAATTTTAGCAGTGAAGATCTATTCAAGAGTAATTTATTCTTTGATTAACTTGCTGTCCTAAAGTGAAATGTACCTATGGAACTCTCCCATAAGGATTTCAAGGTGCATTGGAAGCAAGAACACATCCAAGATTAGCCAACAATGCCATGCCCTGTGACATCACCAAGAAGATTTCAAGATTATGTTTTTTTGTTTTAAATCATATTAAATAAATCAAAATAGAGTTTTATAAGTTTATTATCATAAAATCAGATCTTAAAAGTCAATTTTTACAACAGAGAAATCATCAAGAACAAATCTAGGGAAATCATAAATCATAAGGAAAAACTCCAGAGTTTCATCAATTCAATTTGTAATCAATCTAAATCAATAAAAACAAACTCTTATTAACTATTTATCCTTTTACCAATGATCAATATACACTTTAAGCATGCTTTCTGGAATTAAGAAATTTTATAAAAATTATTTCATAAAATTTTATGCCTCAAAACTTCATAGATCTATTCATGTGGCATCGACATGTCAATTACCATATACTTACTACATGTAATGCATAACCTAGCTCTGGTACCACATGAAAGGAACTCTTTCCTAGTGAAACCTGACCTTATGCAAGTATTGGATTTCAAAAGCATCAAACCATAAGCATAAATGCAATAGAAATAGTAAACATAGAAATAGCTAGACTTCTTTATGAATCTTCAAGAAGTGACTTCCATGTAGTAAACAATAAAATTTTAATTCAAGATTTAATCATCAATATAATCCGAAGATACCTTAAGTTTAGATGTCAAAATTTAAGTAACAAAGCACCAAGAAATTATTTTCTTGAAAGATTCTTGAAGACCACAAATATCACACTTGTCCTGCCTCTAATGATTATCCACATAGGTGTTAAAACCTTCTTAAGGCCCTATGGTTCTCCAATGCTATCTAGAAGGGTTATCAATCTTTAACCAAAAAGTAACTTCAAATCTTGATTCAAATGAGAATGAATAAGAGAGAATGGAGGAAGTTTACGTGAAGCATAAAATCTTTTAAGGAGATGGCGTAAAATAAAGTTTGTGTTCATGTTAGAATATTTTTGAGAAAAACTAAATTTTATCTTATAAAAATTATCCCAAGATATTCAATAGCCTCTTGTCTCAAAATTAGGTTACAATTCTCTCTTAAGCCTTTAGGCCATCATATCTATAGATACTAACTCAATCCTATCCTAGTCGAATTTAGAATGGACAAGTTTTGATCTAGTTAAAGCTCTTTAAACGAGTTAAACTTATTCTCCTTGTTTTAGGCTAATTAAATGGTTAGCTATTCCTCTCCATCATGGCCAAAATACCACCAAAATTGGGCCAAAGAAAATAGCCAACGAGCTTGGTCCATATATGGTGCAATTTAGGATATTTTAGGCCAAACTTCTATTTCCTTGAATTTAATCCAATTAATTCAATTTTAGTTATTCTAAATAAAAATAATTATGTTTAATAAATATAATTATCAAATAATTATAAAAATTAAATAAATAAATAAATTGGACTCATACTTTAGCTAGTATATACACATCCCTACAGATTTTATCATTATAAAATCTTTAATTTTTTTTAACTTAACTTTAATATTATATTAATATTACTTATCAAATAAATAATAGTACAATATATTAGAAGGGATAATAAAGAATTATGGAGATAGGATATTTGATTTTATATCAAATCCCAAATCAGCATGAAATCCTATTTCAACTAGAACTTATGTTTGTCCACCTTTACACTTCATCTCTTAATTTAGATATTATTTAAATAAGACAATCTTATTATTATTATTATTATTATTATTATTATTGTCTTGATTAGAGAACAAAATCTAAATTCGCAAATCAAATTTTGCGTCAATAATTAAACCTTTCAGTTAAGTCCCTCATTCAAATTATCCTTTATCTAATTAAGTTATACTTAATTAAATCTTAGATTAATCTAACAGTTTTATCTTATTGTGTGTGAACCATTATATTCCTAACATGTTGGCAATGAACATAAATAATATCATTAATCATGTTCATAGATTAATAGCAAGATTTAGCAACTTATCATGAACACCTAAATGCTAAAGAGTCAATGTGACCTTATAGAAACTTTTTAGTAACTAGCTTATCAGTGTAGTATAGTCCTTTCACCATATATCCATATTACTTCTCATAACTCATGGTTAATGTTCATGGATCTATGAGAAACCATTCCTTATAATCCATTTATGCTCTAGCCAAATACTTCGTTCTAATTAACCATAGTTAAAAACATTCAAGATACTTCTTCATTATTACTCAGAATGGTGAATCCTCTCCAGATCCCTCATTCATCTACCATATAATTTAGGCTACACCCAAAACCTCCTCACCATAAGCATCCATCTATTATGGACCCATTCATGAAGGAATTAGCGCATAACACTCCTTAAACAAAATGACATAGTACCATAAGTCTAAGGACTATTATACATGACTAGCACATGAGAACATATCCCATAGACACTTAAGTGACTTCTACCAAATAGAGTTCTCATTTAAGTCAGTGAACTTGTTTTCATAAAACAAGCACCTATATGCTATCCCCAAGTACTTCTATACTTTAACCTCTATGAGATCAAAGGATTGCATGTATCCCATTCATTGAGGCTTAGCATATACTAGTCTCTGTGCATTGTCAATACCCTATCTTGAATATATAAAGACTAGGAATATTTTTAGAAACATGACTTTGATGTATAAAGATCTTATCTGTGTAACAAATTTACTAACTTTGCAAGGCCAATGTGCTTCAAGGGCTTCATTTAATTAGTGTTTGCATGATTATCAACCATGCTACTAATGTAAAGGAAAAATTATGTTACTTTAACTTAGTAACATGTATGTAGGTATTTGACCATGCATCCCATGTCCTAATCCGATTGGTTCAAGGGCATACACTAATACATTCATCATCTCCTATGTAATTATGACATATAAGAGTAAAGGTAAGAAATGTTTCCCTGAGTGTTCTTATTCTTTGGGTTATTCTAACATCATTTCAATATGGTTTGACATGGTTTGGCTCATAGGGCTCATTATATAAGGTTTTAATTAACTTTTAAATTGGTATCTAAATTACTTTTTGTTTTGGTAAGGATAGTTGAGGCACCTCGATCCTAGGCCCATTGTAAGCTTGGTGGAATGAGTTTCATCCGACGAATGTATTTCCCTATGCAAATGCAAAGGGTTGCTCACAAGAGTCATGGGTAATGCACATCCCAAAAGTTCTTGCTATGACTATGCAAAGGGTTACTTACAAAGGCAAATAGTTCACTTCCTCTTAAAATTTGAGACCCTAATCCCCAACTATTAGGTTTGGTGAGAGCCTAATGAAAATGTAAGTGCATAGTGTGTGTTAAGGAAATAAATCAAACCTTTGTTTAACTTGTATTACCACTTATCAAATCAATATTTATTTTGGAATAAGACAGTCCTTAGCAACTAAAAGCAAAAAATCATGACAAGTAAAAGATTAGTATATAATAATGAAAGTAGATTATAGTTAAATAATGATAAAAAACTAAGGGAATCAAGAACTAAGTAAGACATAGCTAGTTATAGACTTGACTCTTTGAATTATTTAACGTGCCCCTAAAATCTTCAAAGTAGAAAGGACACAGAACTAAATATATAAGGGAAATAATAAAATTCTTGACAAGGAAGTGTCTTCTTGCATAATTAAAATATAAGGGAAATTTTTAAAGGGACCTCTTAATGTAATGGGACCAAAAAACTATAGATTCTCGACTCTTGCTCATGAGTAAGACCATTAGATGAATTGCTCGTCTAACTGGTCTTAGAGTGGCCAGTACGAAATGGCCAACACTTGCAGTTGCCCATGATGCCTGAAATCGACACCATTTAGCCATGTCTTATGTTGTTTCGGTTTCCTCAGTTTTGACTTATCATTATTTTGATACAATCCCTTTTTAAGCATGAATTTGTATGAAATGATAAATTTAGGTTTTGATAAAAATTTAATCTTATATGTATCCGGTAGAGGTGGGAAACATAGAGATTTTTGATAAAAATGATCTTCAAATTTAAATACTAGATATTTTGTGTTAAACATTGAAGGATATCGACATGAAACACTGCCTTTTGTGATATGCAAAAATGATCATCAAATATGAATGCAAAGTGAATATCATGAAATGAAACGTATTAGTAAAACATAAGAAAAATAAGATAATATTAAGTAAAATAGGTCAATCAAAGAGAATCTCATAATTATCATTTGTTATTTAGAAATAACCAAGTTAACAATTTTTGAAACACATTTTGAGTCATTGGTTAATTGAAGCATGAACACCAATTTTGAAAAATCTGAAGAAACTCAAGAGAGAGAAAATTAATTTTTGATAAAAATTTGAGAGATTCAAAAAATTGTAACTCCCTCATTCAAAAAAAATTAAAGGGCAAATGAGATGCTGTTGGAAAGGTGATTTGATTCTCTTTAAAGAAAAAATGCTAAAGAAATGTTGAAAAATCATTGTTGGGTTCAAAATGATTTTTCAAACTAAGGTCATAATGTTGCCAGTGCTAAAATAAATGGATTTTTGGTTTTCTAATTTCCTAGAGTTAGACTCGACTTACGGACATTAAATATCCATGACAAAGAGAGTCAATGACCGTAGCTTCACAAGCTTATTTGCATCATCGCAAAGTAGTTTGGGATGATGAAATAGCCCGTTAGTCATTTCAAGAGCAAAAGACATTAGAGGTAAGATTAAGCATAAGCAACTTAAGAAAACTTAAAAGACACATTTTGTTTTTGAAAATAAGAATATTTTACCTCATTTGAACTTGAATCCAAACTTGAACAACTCAATTTATCCCAAGATTGGAAGACCAATTGATAGAAAACATTAAGTCCATATTAATCTCCATTTATAAAAGTTAATATGGACTTAACTTTGGAGGTTTTGAAAAAATAGATTTTGACACGAGAACAAAGCATCAAACAAGCATTTGAAATCAAGTAGAAACATTCAACCATGGCATCAAATGGTAAAAACATGCTAGAACATTAACAAGACATCATTTTGATCAGAAAACATGTTAGAAATGCAAGAAAAATATCAATGATGCATGAACATACTAAAATATGTTTATAAAAACATAAAACATGACATGAACATAAAGAAAAATGTTTCATGACATAAACATGTAGTGAAAATTTTATGATAGTATAGAGACATAATTTTTAGGCCAAACAAAGGCATGAACATAAAAAATGTGTTTATAAAAGCATAAATCATAATGTGAGCATGGAGGAAAATGTTGTCATGACATAAACATGCCGCAACATACCCTGGGGTGGATCCTCATGGATCTATGGGTGCGCACAACTTAAAATATTTTCTTGACTTGGAAATGTCTTCTTGACTGAGACTTTTCTTTAGCAATGTGATGAGAATGAGAATGTACAGACTCTCAACTTATGGTACAGTGAAGGGGGACCATAAGATGAATCGCTCATCTCATTGGTCTCGAATGACCATCATGAAATGGCCAATGCTTGGAGTCACCATTGATCATTTTGGGCTAGACATGATCGGATGCCTATTGGTATCTATGTTTTGAGTTACAAAACTCAAAACATCGATCCTGTGGTCTACGTAATGCAAAAATTCATCGTTTAGGTTCGAGAGTTGGTCACCCTCGATGAGGCACAAATCTCTTCACGACGCTCAAAATCGATACCTTACTAGCTATGTTTTATCTCAGTTTTGATTCTTTTGATCTTAATTTATCATTATTTTGATATAACCTTCTTTTGATGCATGAATCTTATAGAAATAAAAATTAGGTTTTGCTGAAAAAGATATAATCTCATATACGCCCTGAAGAGATGGGGAATATAGAGATTTTCAATAAAATAACCTCTGGATTTCACTTTGAAACTGGAATGCTCTGCCTTGGGCACTAGAAAGATAACCACAAGAAACATTATCTTTAATTTTATTTGAAATAATTAGAAAACTTGAATGCCAATAATCATCACAAAAAAATCATGCTAGTAAGGCAATAAATGAAGTAACATAACATGGATCATTCAATGCAATGATAAAGGAAAAGAATGGACTATTAGAATTTATCTCGCAATTGGCATCGATTATCTAGGAATAACCAAATCAACAATTTTTTAGATGCATATGGACATCTTGATTAAATGAGATTTGTTTGACACATTCATAGAAGTTTAAAAAGGAGAAAATTAACTGTAGTTAAAAGACAGGATTAGAGTATCTCTTTGGAAAGATGGGGTTGGAGTATCCCATGGATGACAAATAATTTTGAGAAAGGAAAGTTTCTTTATCAATCTTGACAATTTTGAAAAATGGGGTTGGAGTATTCCCTCGGAAGGGTAGGGTTAGAGTATCCCCAAAAGTGACACGTCTAACACTCTTTAGAGAAGTCGAGTTGAAAAACTTAAATTAGCAAAACCTTGTCATTTAGGGAATGTGTGAGCCTTTTGAAAACTTTTGGCAAATGAAATTATTGTGAATGAGGATGATAAAGATGTAAAATGTGTTTGTGCCTTTATATGAGCCAATGGGAAGTCAAAGCATATTCTCGAGTCTGATCGAAAATAGGGGATAGCATCGCACCATCCTGCTTCCCCAATTTATTCTAAATTGGTTTGAAGCCTTTAGAGGGTGGACAAGATACCGTTAGAAAGGTAACTCAATGACGGTCAACCTAAAAATATTCCCCATATCCTAGAAAGTCACTTTCTAGGGGAATAAATTTTCAAGTTTGGATTAATTGAGCTGCTAGCAAAGCATATGAGGGACAAGGTGTGTCAAAATTTGAAAAACCAACCTAGACTAATTTGATATCGAAAACTTGCAAACGATGCCTTTCTCGAAAGGGAATTTCATGAAAATTTTAGGAAAAATGTTTGAAAATTTTAGAAAATTCATTTAGTGGGCCTGAATGGCCCAACCAGAATACATGTTTGGATTCCAAAGGTTCTGGACAGTTTATATTTGAAAAATCATAACTTTCTCATTCGGACTAATCCAAGGATGAAAAAGACTTTGTTTTAAAGTTATTTTGACATACTTTCAGAGAAAAATATCATAAA
This sequence comes from Adansonia digitata, assembly GCA_029448705.1. Classification (NCBI taxonomy): domain Eukaryota; kingdom Viridiplantae; phylum Streptophyta; class Magnoliopsida; order Malvales; family Malvaceae; genus Adansonia; species Adansonia digitata. The sequence goes on from JAQSVH010179715.1 coordinate 19,103, forward strand.
ATTCATTGAAAATCTTTTGTGATTTTAAAATGATTTTTTAATTTGCAATAGCTGTGCTGCCAGCAGGGGATAATGCAAAGTAGGGGATATCTCTCATTTTATTTTATATATATGCATCCAAACTCGAGCCGTTAACGTTCAAATGTCTATGGCTGAAGGGAAAGAGTGGCATGAGTGTCATGAACTCATTTGCACAGCCTCAGAGTAGTTTAGGGCGATGAAATAGGTTGTTGATCATACCACTCAAGGTTTTGACTCAAACAAGACATAAACATTTAGGGAAAAATCGTAAGACCATTTCGTTTCAAAATCAAAAGATTTGAGCTCGTTTAACGAAGATTCTAGATCTAGAAAAACTTAATTTTTTCTAAGATATTTTGCTAACTTTAAGGAAAATGCTAAGTCCGTGCTAATCCTTATTAGTTGAGGTTAACATGCTTGGCTTAGGGGGTTTTGAAAATCAGTTTTCACAGCCATTAAACACGTATTTTGACAAGGAGAAGACAATAAACATACAAGGGGATGGCACATAACACAAATGGGGATGCTAACTTTACCATTGGTCTAGACAAAGAAAGTGTTGTGCACTTTGATAAGAAAATGTTATTAAAGCTATAAATGACAATGATTCACATAAGCTAATGTATAAATGTGCTTGAAATCTATTAGGTGATGATTCATACATGGATTAAGGATAACAAGATGCATGGATATGGCATAAAATGCATGAGCAAGAGATATTACACTAATAAGGATGAAATGAGGCATTTGGTACATCAAAGGACATTAAGGCATCCAAATCCTAAACTACCACAACCAAAAGCCACAATAATGCATGATAATCCTAAGAAGGTGATGGAA
>JAQSVH010179734.1:0-19954 GCA_029448705.1 Adansonia digitata
AATTTATTTTTCTCTCTCTTTAATCAGACAATTCTGATTTGGATTCTTCTGATAATTATGTGACGGCTTATCATTTTGGATTTTGCTAATACTTTTAAATCATATAAAATAAATTAAACTTTTTAATGCATTAAAACTTATTAAATTAACTCTCAATTATTAAATTTAATATAAATAATAATTTAACTAATATCTATAATCTATAATAACTAATTTAATTAAAAATTACATATAAGTTAAATAAAAAATATAGTGATAAAATAAAATTTTAGATATTTAGATATTTTTAATTTGAAAAATGATTATCAATAAAAAGAAGCAATCATCTTTTTAATAGTTATTTAATTTTTGGGTAATAAATTTTAGTATTAAATAATATGTTTAGGACACTGCATAAAAAAGCCTTTTTGTCATTTTAAGCCTTCGAAATGGCAGCAACTGAATTCGTCGAACTTTTAAGCCTCACAAATGGCATTTAGCAATTGAATTTGATCTTACGATTTTGGGGTGTTGACATAGAGTCGCACCGCCCGGATCAGGCTATAGTGGTCGGCACTACCGTGCGCTTTTGTGGGGACACAATGGCCCATTTCATGAGACTCATCGTAACCGTCCGTTTTTACTGAACATGGAGGTAATGGAATCCACGTTTTAGATAATTTGTAGAGTGCGGTGTTGCGTGTACACGATATCTTGCTTTGCTGAGTTAATCATTAAGGGTTACTTCGTGTTTCCATTTAAGAAAATAAAAGCTTTTTAATTAAATAAAAAATAAAATTAATCATCTGGGCACCGCCGTTGTCAGCAGGCCCAGCGTCCAAAATGGGATTTCCATTTTTTAAAAGAAATAACTTTCTTCTCAAATAAAACAAGGTATTTCACGTCAGCTAATTTGCGTATATTATCCAATACATTTTAACAATACGAGTGTATCCAAATTTTGAATGCTTAATTGGTATTTATCCACGTAAAGTGTTGAATTATTAATTTGGTAGAATTCTTATAAAGCGAATTTTGGAATAAAAAATTTGTTTTAGCTAGAAAAGTGATAGGCTATAATATAAATTATGGTTAGAGAAACAAAAAATTTGATTAGAAGTGGAAGGGTAGGTTGTTGAATTAATACTTAGCTTCAAAGCTCAAGATGGGGGCGTACAAGTCATATATAGGACAAGATTAGATTGATCAAGCTGAGCTACTACAAGTACTAGTGCTCGAATTGGGATAGAGTCTGCTAGTTGGTCCGGTTTGTAAGAAAGAAAAAATGTAGCCTACTTTCTGATTGAATATGGGCTGGACCATGGGTCCACATATGTTGGTGACAACTTGGACTTTACAATGGTGGCCGACTCGCCTAATCTTTTTTCTACCATTCACTTCGGATGTTAGAACCTACCAGATCAGACTGTTAATAAATTCTGTTTATTGTTAATTGGTTCTTGGATAACACTGTACTCAATTAGGAACATTGCAAGGCAAGGCAAGGAAACCGTTGAAACAAACAGAAAAAACAGAGGACCAAACAAGCCAGCCAAAGTGTACTAACTGAGGCTGCCATGGCCTACCTTTAGACTTTATAGGGATGAGATTTGATGACTAAAATACGTAGTTAGAAGTATTACTCTTTAATAAAAACCAAATTATCTAATCAGTTTTGCTTTTTAAAAAAATAAAACAATATAATCAATTTATTATTGTATACGATTAGCAAGCAGTGATCAAGATTCAACTTGGCTCGAGAGATGAAGTTGAGACAATATGCGTTATTGCGTCTAACCTACTCGTTGAAGCACTGCATCCACATGCATGCATAATAATATCCTCTTTTTTCTTCTCTCTTTTTAAATCCAAGACGAAGATGGCATAGAAGGGAACAAAAATTAAGATATCAATTCATGCTTTTAGTAATTTTACTTAAAAAATCTGTCAAAGAAAAAAAGTTTTGATAACTTACAAGAGTCATTTATAAAATGAGACTGAATTTATTTATCCCCAAAAATTTCAACATGAACATACATTTTAACTACCCTAAACCTAAAGTTGGAATTTGTTAAACTTAAATCTATCACCATTAACCTTTTTTTTATTATTATTTGGCTAAATACCTACTTAACATTTACATTTGTTAATTAGCAAATGCTACTTGCGTTAATCAGTTTCTAAAATTAATTATTAATTTTTAAATATCGGGAGATATTATTTTTCAACCAAATCATTTTGTAATTTGTCCAAAAAATTCCTATCTTTCCTTTTTTTTTTTTCTATGAAAGATTCTACGTCATCATCGTCATAAACAAACAAAAAGCCTTGAATACGAATTTGTCGTCGCATGTAGATCGCAAACGACGAAGACACCAAAAAGAATCTCATGGTTTCACTTTAAACGACGTCACTCTGGCAAAAAGCAGGAGGCTCCCACACACAGACGTACCGAGATCCAGGTTAGGCAATTTCAGTCTTTCCCATATTTGTTAATTCAATTGAGAGTTTGCTTAAGTAATAAAAAAACGTACTTTATATTTATCAAAAATAAAATAATTAATAAGAATCAAGTAATTATTTAGTTTATTATTGATTTATTTTTATTTTAAATAATATTATATTTAACCTCTATAAATTATAAACATTTTACCGTAATAGTTGTAATAAAAATGTTTTACATAATATTTAAACTTTCATGATAACTATTGATGTGTTTTAATATCTAATTTCGTTAAAAATATTAATATACCAATAAACCTATCAAAAAGATTTTAATTTCTAACTCAAAATGAAAAAAAATGTTAATAATAAATTACTAAAAAACAAAATTATTTATTTTTTTTTTCATTAAAAATTATTTTTTGATAATTTTTTTATTGAAACGAACTTAAAATATATATATTTTAATTTTGTCCCATTTTGAAAGTCTCCTATTTTTTTGTCATGTCGCATTTACCCTTCTGTAAATGATTCAATTTTCAACTCATTAGACTGGCTGAATCAGCGGTTGAAATTTTACGCTATCGCATCTGACAAACAGAATTGAATTGGAGCAGCGCTCAGTTTGCACCAGAAAAACGTTTTTTTTTTTTTTTTTTCCCCATAGCCGTCGCCTTTTTTGAATTTCCAATATTACCCCCACCCTCTCGCTTTCTTGATTTTGGGGTCAAAATTGATTCCTTTCTTTTATGGTATCATGATGATGATGCTGATGATGAAGCGGAGGCCTTGATTACGACGATCTTACCCTCCCCACACTCAGATCGTTACGATTTCGAGCTCGATCGGTTTCTATTTCAGGAAAGACCCCCGAACCTCGAATCGAAGGCTTAAACGATGTTTCTTCTCGATTGGTTCTACGGCGTCCTTGCTTCCCTCGGTCTCTGGCAGAAAGAGGCTAAAATCTTGTTTCTTGGCCTCGATAATGCGGGTAAAACCACGTTACTTCACATGTTGAAGGATGAGGTTCGTTTTTCCTTTCACATAATTTGCCCATTTCGCACCAAATTTTTAAATATAGTTTTATCCCTTTTTTAATATATGAAAATCCCAAAGTGAAAGTATAATTTTGGATCTCTGAGTCAAATTCAATCGCCTTAATGTCTATTTTTCTTTTTTTTTTGTTTTGTATGATTGGTTAACTAGAAAATTTTGGGCTCTTTTTCTTTTTTGTTTAAATAGAAGAGATGAAAGCCTTTTTAATGCTTCATCTTTTTTAAAACTTTTATTGGAAAATGAGTAAATTTGAAAAGACAGCTAATTACCGATTTTGATTATTACTGAACTGCTTCCAGAGATTGGTCCAACATCAGCCAACTCAGTATCCCACATCCGAAGAGCTTAGTATCGGTAAAATTAAGTTCAAAGCATTTGACTTGGGAGGTCATCAAATTGCTCGCAGAGTCTGGAAGGATTACTATGCTAAGGTAACCAAATGTTGACGGTGATGCCGATTTTTTGCACTAGCATTTCCTTGGTTTTAGGTCCCAATGTTTTTACACTTTATGTATGGTTGGGTTCATTACGTTTCCATATGTCCTGCATTGACAGTTTGTCATCTCAGCTTGCATATTTATTTATTTATGTATTTATTTTAGTTATTCGGACATTCGGTGATTCACTGAAATCTGTTTTCTTGTAATTCATTTCCTGTAGTCTGACAGTGTCAATTGGTAGGAGTTCTCCAATACGTTGTTTTTAATGTTTATTGACTCTTCTTTTTCCGCTCTCATTTCATGTTTTTAATTGTTAGATTTTGATATATTTTTTCCTTATTTCACAATGGATATGTGACTTATATGGTTTGTGATACTTGACTTTTAGATAAGCTGCAATCCTTTGTGGTTGGGATTTTGTTTTCACAACCATCATTACTAATATTTGATTCTTTCTGATTTTATTATTATCATTTTGTTTCCCCGTTGCCTAATCTCCTTCTGGCTTTTTATGAAGTCATAGGCCAACTTTTCTTTGGCTAATATTTTACTCTTGGATTTTCATCTGAATGTTTTGATGACAGAAATTCGTGTGCTCATGTGTCCCACTGATATTTTTGTGCCTGAGCTATCTTTATGTACTGTCCTAATTTTCAGATCATTTCATGCTCATAAATCTTCAGTGAGGTTGGTCTTGATGATCATCTTATGAAATGCTTAAATGGAATTTTTAGCAGATTGACTTATTTCTTTAGTTGTCTTACACTTGGCTGAGACATGGTTCTCATACAGAAACAAAATGTCTGAAACTCTTGTTATCCGGTTTGCTGTAAGAAGTTGTTTTTCTTATCCTGTTAAAGCTTATCTTCATAATATTTCATTTTGTTTTTCATGTGTGCATGTTTAGCTTTTGTTGCTTGGTTTTTTGAAGATTTTTCTAAAGCAAATAGTACGAAAGCATTAAAAAAAAAAAAAAAGTAGATCCCTGGTGGGCATATGGTGGTTTTCTTTACCTATTCCTGCTCAATCTTTTAGTTTCGCATCAAAACCAGCCTCACCGTGGGGGAGGTTATCGTAGATGCTCAACAAGCTGGTCTAGAATTGGCAGCTGGAATGCTAGGGTTGCATCAGCCCTGATCAATACTTTCAAGCAACATAGGATTCAGAATAGGTGTAGGTTTACATAGCGTTTTTACTACATGCAGAGTGGATGCAAATATGTTGCCTATCTCTCACTTTGATTGGTTTTCTGCTATACCTCTTTGTTCTTATTATTCCTTGTCATTTGCTTCAGCAGCCGGGTCTCAAGTGAATATGTTGAATTTTGTAATTTCTGGGTTCTAGGTGGATGCTGTGGTGTACCTGGTCGATGCCTATGATAAAGAGAGGTTTGCAGAATCAAAGAAGGAACTAGATGCTCTCCTTTCCGATGAGGCCCTTGCCAATGTCCCATTTCTTATTTTAGGAAACAAGATCGATATACCATATGCTGCCTCTGAGGATGAGTTACGATATCATCTTGGGCTCACTAACTTTACCACTGGCAAAGGAAAGGTAAACCTAGCAGACTCAAATGTCCGTCCACTAGAGGTATTTATGTGCAGCGTTGTCCGCAAAATGGGATACGGGGATGGCTTCAAGTGGATGTCTCAGTATATCAAGTAGTAAATGGTCAGAAAGATGCGTTTGGAAGGAGTTACAGACTCGCAAACCCCAATTCCATCTTACTGCGCTCAACTTCAAGGGGGGAAAAAAGGAAAAAAAAACTCTGTTCATCAAACTGTTTGAACTATAGCCCCTGAGTGGTTTTTAAATTGGATGTAATTTGCTTTGGATGTGTGTGGAAGGAGGCACTAATGTCACTACCCTGTAAAATCTACTTGTGGCAGCAAATCTCTGGTATTGTAGTTTTGTCAATTAACTTCCATTTCTTACCATAATGATTTGGCTTCCGCTGGAAAGTGCTATTAATGTTAGTTAAGTTCTGTCATGGCTGTGTCATTGACCCATTGTGCTGAAGATCTAACTGCAAGCAATTTGCAATTTTCAACTTTGAAATTGATTGAATGAGCCATTGAACTTCGATTGAATTGACTTTGGTTATAAGGCGTATTACGACACATAATTCTTATGTCGGTTTGTAGAATGGCAAATAAAAGATCCTTTTTATGTTTGCAAATCGCCTCGAATGGAATAGTATTAAAATACTAGCTTAAATCGATGTTGAGTTTTAACATATTTTAAATTAAATCTAGTTAAGTTGCGAGTGAAATGGTTTTGGTTCCAATATGTTCATCATAGTACAGCATAACGGCTGAGTCAAGAGGAATAATCTTTGTACTCGATTTGTTAATTGAACTAAAGGGAAAAATATATATATATATATTTGTATATATATATTTCTTTGGATTGTGGTTACTCTGTTGATTCGTGTCCGACGTTAGAACCACATGCTTTGTTTATAAACTTAAACATATGTAATGCGCTATATTGCGGTCAAGCTTTCTTAATTTTTTACCCATCTTTCTTTTTCATAAAGGAAGGGGGCGGCCAGAAAATGATAAGTAGTACTAAAATTTTGCTGTAAAGTGGAGTCATTCAAACATCGTTAGATGCCAAGTCACATTTCAATTACCCCCCAATTCGCAAAGACAAATTGTGAAGTAGTCTTTGCTGGACCACCTAAACCCCACCTTCCATGCTAACGAACAAAGCCTACTTTCGAAGCAGAAGGCCCCGCAGGCCGAACATAAGCATCAGCAATAGTTTTTAAATAATTAATCCTGCGTCAGAACCACGCCCCAACTGGTGGCAGCTCAGGAGCTAGCAACATCCGCGTTTCCTCCATTAAGGTCACACCTTTTACCACACGTGACATGTCCACCAATATTCCATCTGTCATTCCTGTCGACTCTTTGGTCTTCCTCTTTTACGTGTCTTTCTTCCAATAATTTTTACCTTTGATTCTTTGACTCTTCCTCCTCCTCCCACTATATATATACCCCACGCAGCCTTCACTTCCTTCAAAACTCGACATCTATAGCAATTTGCAAATACTACTATAGCTTCTTTACACACAGTACTTGCTTTACGGTCTGCCGCTTGAACTCAAGTTATAGTGAACTAATTAAGAACTTCAACTTCCAAATGGGAAACTGCACGTCTAGCTGCTTCATTCAGGATTCAAGCCAAAAAAAAATGGCAAAAGTTATTGACGCTCAGGGGAATCTGAGGGAGGTGAAGCTCCCAGCCAAGGCAGCAGAGCTCATGCTTGAGGAACCTGGTTACATCATCTCTCCAGTGGAAGAGTTGAAACGAACTCGTCGCGTGGTTGCCATGCGAGCTGACGATGAACTTTCGGTGGGCAAAGTTTACGTTTTGGTTCCTATAGGGAGGGTTCATTGCAAAGTTACGGATGCGGATATGGCAATCGTAGAAGCAGGTTGTAGTCCAAAGAAAATGAGAAAAAGTGGTGCTAAGGTTTTACCGGATGTGTCGACGGAGGAAGAAAGCGAAGTCGAGATTTTGCGAGAGAAATGCATGAAGGGGATTCCTGTTCATGGCTGCCGATTAGGGATTTACAGGCCATGGACTCCTGTATTGGAACCAATTTCTGAAGTGCTTTGAGAAGTCTTTCTCTTGATATTTGTTGGGTTTGACTTCACCAGGGTGTAGTAGATTTCCCAAATTAAAATTTGTTGGAAACGGGAAATCTAAATCTAAAGATCAATTCTTTCATTCTTTCATATAATTAAAGAATTAGTGCTTTCTTTTCTATCAAACATTGAGTAATGACTTCTCAACAGCCGAGTTCTAACTCCTCCAATTCTTTGCTTCATTCTTGCTCTCAAGTTCTAACTCCTCCCATGGAGGGCACCCACGCCGTTAAATAGTTTACTCTCGTTTTCATTTTTGGTTCAGAAAATCAAAGTAATTTTATTATTTACAGACTAAAAAGGGATACCTTTCACAGAATATGCAAGCAATTCTAGTGGGGAATTTAATTTTGGGTAAACACTAATTTAGCACTTTCTTTACTTACCTTTAAACATGTGTCAAAGCAATACTTGGCTGAAATCGTTTCATCAAATCCCTGCGTACAGGCAGCAAAGAGCTCCGGAGAGCGGAGATTGAAGCAAGCTCTGGCATTGGCTTGAACTTCAACTATATCATGACTTTCAATCTTTAATTTTAATTGAAAATTAAAAAGAAAATCATCTATGTAACTCCAATTGATTATATCAAATCTTTAATTTAAATTAAAATAAAAGGAAAGTTATTCCAGGGTCCTGGTCTCCAAACCAGCCCAGCCAGCCCTGCCAAGGATCTCAGCTCCGGGGCTCCTACAAATAGGCCCATTATAAATACAACATCCGGAGGAAGAATAAATGAAAGGCCGCCTAATTTCATCGAGTCCATGTTTCAGTTTGGGGCCTTTTCATTGCATCAATAAAGATTAAGGCCCAAATGATTTAATACTTTTAACTTTGGTATTCCCATCGCCACAATGCCGAGCATAAATCATCAGAAGAACAAAAAGGAACCGAACTGAAAGAGACTACTGGCTCTTTTGTTATGCAATGAAACACAAAGAAATGATTTCAATCTTCCGCAGGATTTCACAAAATATATATATATATATATCTATATTTGATAGGATATCTGCAGCCAGTAATCTTAAGCTCAAATTCATCACAGCGATTCTGAATCTAAAATGAATCCATTTTGGGCTCTTTTTACTGTCCCACATGGAAGTAATTTACAACTTGCAACTAACTTATCCACACATGGGGAGCAGATATCTATCTTTAACTGTTTCATTCAATTCCATTTTGTCTTCATATTCATGGGAGACTATAGCCAGTGAGGAATGGGAACTCATCCATGATCCTACTGGCTCTCTCATATTTCAAAGCCTGGCCTTATGCTAACCTTTGAAATCTTCTCAATGGATAAGAATTCCACCAAGAGTAGGGGAGCCTTAATGTGAAATCATATTCTTATGTCATATCGTTATCCCCCCCCCCCCAAGCCTTGCTGTAACCCTTACGCCGGTTTTAACAATCATACCCAAAAGTTTGTTTCTAGTTGTTAAAGGGGTCCCCCACTCTTTGTGATCCAACTTTAGGTGCAAATTTTTTGCTTTGGTACAGCTTAGCAGTCATTATTATTGTCTCCTTTAATTACCATTATACTTTGTACCACCAGCCCTTATTAGCTCGCTGTCTTTGTTTGCTATGGATGAGGTTGCAGTTTGCGATAAGAAAAGAAGTTACAAATGCTGGGACTATATGAACCAAGCGGATTAAGCCCAAGTTCTATTAATTCTTTCTCTTTCTTATTGCTTTCTGGCTCCCTGGGATCACATTGAGCCTAAATCACGTTAGTTTGTTAGATTGTCTTTAAACCAGTAGATGAAACATAATGAAGCCAACTAGCAAAGTTAACAAATTGCTTGGCAGTTGTTGGCTCAAAGGGGTTTGCTGTAATATGCTTTTTCATTTTTTATTTTTATATTTTGTACCCAAAACTTGACAGATTAGATTTAGGAACAATTTACAAATGTAAGAAAACCAAAGGTTTTGCATAAAATATAGATTGGAAAAAGTGGTCGTTAAAGGGCGAATTGCCAATGTTAGTTTTCAAAAGTATGTGATGTTGTAATGGATCTTGTAACGGTTGTTACAACAAGATGATGCAAAAGATAACATTTTAGACCAAACTGTCTCCAAATGAAAACCACTGCCCGCTGTTCACAATTGCACGTAAAGGGAATTGATGCCCATTTCCTTGCTAAGGAGCTTCTAAGTTTAAATTTCATTGAATCTAGTATCTTATTTCCCAGAATAAGAACGAGGGCATGTTCATTTATGTGTCTTAAACCGTTTAAGTATTTAGGTTACTTTTGGCAGAAGGAAACCTTAAAGTTAGAACGTCTCAGCATTCAATGATTCTAAATTCCTAACAGATTGCCCACCAAACATCGTGTCCAATCAGGACGAGCAGTGCTACACTCTTAAAGGAGCAATATTCTTTTTACAAGTTGACTTCCCAATTCTCTTTTGCTTGATATAATTTCATTGCCATACAATCCCTTGCTCTAAACCTATGTTCTTTTTCCCTGTTTCTTTAACAGTCTTCTTCCTTTTTTTTGTTGAAATAATAATCTTCTCTTCTATTTAGGAACTCACTAATTTGTCATAATTCAACAATCATAAGATTGCATTTCTCTGCTCAATATTATATCCCATTTGAATGTTTTAATTTAACATTTTTTCGCTGAAGTTTTTATAACTCTAATTTCAAGCAATGCAGTTGTGTGTAAATGTGTAATTATTGCAGGTAGTTTATATGTACCAATTATATGGACAAATATTAGATTAACTTTTGTTTCATTTCAATTATCTTTTAAAAGAGAGGGGGGGTTGGTGGGGCAAGATAGATTCAAAAAAGTGTTGACAAAGTGATAAGACTTACAACCTAAGGAGGCATAATCCGTGGTCTTAACTGTCAAAGTAGATAGAGAAACCATAAATCATCAGATGTTTTAACTGCTTATATATACAATTATACTATACATGAACAGACAAACTTCAGGTGCTCATTAATGGGACCTTCCCAAGTAAAGTAGAAAGCATCACCGAGCATTTTTTTTTCAACAATTACAAAACCAAAGAAAGATATCAGAAACAAGTGTCCTTAACTCTCTTCTTCTTTTGCTTGAACAAGTTATGCATCTCGAATCAATCAATCAAACATTGGGGAAATATCTTTCTTTTGTCGTAGGAAGGAAACAAGGCAATATGGAAGACAGTGGTGTTAGGAGTGATCTAATAGTAATATAAGTGGCGGATTAACTATTTGTTTTGCTTTGAAGCATGAGTTTTACTACGATTTAGAGCTTAGATTTTTTGAGATATTTAAATCCATTAATTAAATTGGTAATCCTGTCAAGTGTCAATAGATATAATAATATTAAACATAATAAAATTATACGACACTAGCATGATGAAAAAGAAGATTTTCATTGTTCAATATCGTGCAGCCTAAATTAACCGGTAGTTCCTTAGTGATTTTTTTGCTGGATGAATGTTGTTTTCAGAAGTAATGTTCTTTATTCCTCTGGTAAGCAATCATGCACCATTTTCACCATCCATGATCAGCCTGGCGCCTGACCTCTCTTCAAAGCCAAGCTATTCTCACATCATGTGATACTGAAAAATAAACGACTGAATAACAGTAAACGAAAGTTACTAGTGTACTTTTAAGATACGTTTTAAATTAAAGTTAATTAAATTAATATGTATCATATTATTTTATATTAAATATTTTGATTAATAATTTATTGGATAATTTTTAATCTACTAGAAACAGTAAGTTACATAATATAATAACTTTAAAAATAATCTCAAGATAATCTTTAACAAAATTTATATTGAATTTATATTATTTTTATGTTAAAAAAAATTATTATTAATTTCTTCATTGTTTTATCGAAGATCAATTAATATATATACATATATATATATAGGTAGAGCTTATGAAAAGAAGGGTGCAATTGAACATATTTTATTTATTTAATTATTGTGGCCATGATTATTCAGTTCATGAATAAATAAAAGATACGTAGAAACCCCGAGCGTTGTAAATTGTAAGAGCCATGCATAACTTAAATTTTCAGCCAACTCTCTGGCGAGCTGTCACGAGACGAAAGAGAAGAAGATTGAATAGTTTTTTAGATAGGCAACTACCAGCATTTCCAGCGAACAAGTCAATCGGATGGTGTTCTGCCCTACCTGATTACAATTTTAATTCCCTGACCTGATATACGGGACCCAGTTCGTTGGAAACACTGGGACACCAATGCCCATCTGCCACCTGTCAGCTCCGGCATATACCCCACTCTACACTACTTCCGTACTTCACTTTACTCTTTCTCGATGTCGGAAATTCATGTATTCGGTACTGCATTTATTTTTATTTTTATATAATAATTATATTTAAAATATTTTATATATTAATAATTTATATTATATAAATTTTATGATATTTATATTATATTTATATTATTTTTATATATATTTTATATTATATTTTAATTATTTTATTTGTGTGATTTTTTTGTTGCGGGGCTCATTCCCTCTCTCCTGAAAGGTGAAAGTATAAACTTAGTAATTAGTATCAACAACGTGAATCTCCGACCGGCCATAGAATCAGAACTCAAGAGTAAAATATTTCACCATTATAATTTATTTTTAAATAAATGGAAAAAAAAAAGGGAAAATGCTTTACTTTAAGCAGTTAAAGAACAATGAGGACATGTCGTGATCAAATTAGTTAGTTCCGCTGCATCAGCATTTACATTCTTTGGAAAAACTTCATCTATATAAACAATAAAACGGTCTCCTTCCCTTTTGACCATCAGATATATCTACATTCATTCTTTCCAAAACTGAAAATGGCTATTGCCAGCACCACCCTTCGGCCTTCACCTTCTCCACCCCAAATGATTATTATTCTCTCCTTCCTCCTCCTCTTGGGTTCCTTTGGTGAATCCCGTGATCCATTTGCTTGCGACCCGAGAGATGCAGCGACGTCGAACTTGCCGTTTTGCAAGGTTTCGATGCCTATATTGGATAGAGTGAAGGACCTTCTAGGAAGATTAACGTTGCAGGACAAGGTTAGGCTGCTGGTAAACAATGCTGCCGCAGTTCCACGGCTGGGGATCAAAGGCTACGAATGGTGGTCTGAGGCTCTTCACGGAGTCTCCAATGTAGGCCCTGGAACCAAGTTCGGTGGTGCCTTCCCTGGGGCCACTAGCTTCCCTCAAGTGATCACAACCGCTGCTTCTTTCAATGCCACATTATGGGAAGCCATCGGACGGGTAAGATTTAATTAAGAATTACTGCTTTCTGAGATTATATATATATTTTTCTTTTTTGTAAACTCACGTAAAGATAGAACTTTTATTTCTGTTTCTATCAAGTGGATGGAATAAATTCGTGATTCCATTAAGAGGTTAAATTTTGTATAACAATACCCTACCAGCCTCCACGATTTGCATGTTATGTTTTTGTTTCTATCAAGTGTGAAGTGGATGGAGTAAACTTATGATTCCATTGAGAGGTTAACTTTGTATGACAATACCCCACCAGCTTTCACGATTTGCATGTTAAATTTTTGTTTCTGTCAAGTATCAAGTGGATGGAACAAATTTATGATTCCATTGAGAGGTAAACCTTGTATGACAATAACCTACCAGCCTCCTCGATTTGCATGTTATATGTGTGTCTATGTCTGTCAGCTTTGAATTGCCAATTTACAATTAGGTTGGTCGGTCTTTCAAATTTTGGAGGGACGAATCTTATTACTAACAAAGCCTTCTCGATATTGGCTTATCAGCTAGTAAGAGTATACAAGTTAACTAGGTATGCTTAATACCACCTTATTTAAACTTTTATTTTTATGTATTCGAAATTTATCTTTGTTATTACTGATAAAAAATAAATATTTAGACCTTAGAGTTATTGGATAAAATATCACTATCCATAAAAAGTTGTTAATATCTAGATTTATCAATTGTTTTCATAATTATTTAAAAGAAAGTGTCTATTAATTTTAATTGAAAATCAAGATGAGTATCATATCTATTGAAAATAACATCATGATTATCAGAGGCATAATCAAAGACATAATTGATTAATTATTGAGAAATTATCTTCTTCTTCTCTTTTTTTTTTTTGGGGGGGGGGGTTGAAATCAATCGTCCTAAACAAAATTTATAATTGAGGTGCAGATTAATAGGGAGTATTAAGTAGTACTAGTACTTTCCTGCTAGCTTTATGCTTTTCTTCAGATCCAAGACAATGTAAGATAAAGATAGAAAGCCATCTTCAATCGAGATTTATGATTGGTTCGGAATCATTATCGTTTCGCCCCCAGAGGACAAAATTCCAGGCAACTTGCAGCGTAATGAAGCATTTAAATATATAATATGTGGAATTATTATCTAAAGTAGAGTTTGGCACTGATGATGGCCCAGGTTGTGTCAGACGAAGCAAGGGCGATGTACAACGGGGGTGCGGCTGGACTCACTTTCTGGAGCCCAAATGTCAACATTTTCAGGGACCCAAGGTGGGGCCGTGGACAAGAGACACCAGGTGAAGATCCAGTGCTGGCCGGTACGTATGCAGCCAGCTACGTGAAGGGCTTACAGGGAAATAACGGTGACCGGTTAAAGGTCGCGGCTTGTTGTAAGCATTTCACGGCCTATGATCTCGATAACTGGAATGGAGTCGACAGGTTCCACTTTAATGCAAAGGTGAGTCAATTTGCGGTACTCTTTTTTTTTTTTTTTCCTGATTTTGATGGGTGCTTTGCAATTTTGAGACTTTTTCGCATGAATGTGATAACTGCGAGCATGAATCCTTTGACGTATGAATTGATTAAGTTCTCACTTTTCCTCCTTGGTAATATTGTCTTGGAAAATGTAGCTGCAGTTTTGGATATGAGTGCCTGGCTGATACAACTTGGAACTTTATTGCAAAGATTTCCTGCTGATTCTCGACTTTATAACTGTCTGCTCCGTTTGCTTTCATCAGTTCAGAGCTTTTTTATCCGAAATACTCTGCTTTCTCTGATTGCCCTTCCTTTTTTCCCCCTAATCCAAACAATGAAACAATGAGACGAGATTTATAGAACAAGCCAACCAGGCTGTTTTACTTTTTACATTCTAACGTGGGTTTTCGCACATTTGGGCAGGTAAGCAAGCAGGACATCAAGGATACATTCAATGTACCATTCAAAATGTGCGTAAAGGACGGCAATGTGGCCAGTGTTATGTGCTCTTACAATCAAGTCAATGGTGTCCCCACCTGCGCCGACCCTAATCTCCTACGGAAGACCATACGAGGTCAATGGAAACTCAACGGGTAAGATCTAAGACCATCACTTCCTCTCAGTTGATCATCATCAGATAGATAATCCTGGTTTTTGTTATCAATTCATTATGATTTGTTGATAATCCTTGGATGTTGCTGGCCTATAGGTACATTGTTTCAGATTGTGATTCAGTTGGGGTCTTCTATAATACCCAGCATTATACTTCAACACCTGAAGCAGCAGCTGCAGATGCCATCAAAGCAGGCTAGTAACTTTTTTTATTTAATCACAAGTTGTTTACCTTTTTTTTATTTTTGTGGAACTCGTGTAATTGCTGCATTGGTCAACTTAGGCATATTTGCTTCGTTGATGATAAATTCATTGTTCAAAATCAATGGTATCAAAAAGCAATTTGCATAAAGTAATGACTGGTTCATTAGTTTCCGTATTCAAATAGTTGGCTCAAATGTGGCAAAAGTGTCTGTAATGCTGCAAGATCATTAACCTGTAAGCATGATAAGAACTCACATATATAATATACAGTAAATTCAGTAAGCTTTATCTATCTATCGCATTTATATTTTCAAACATAAACATGGCGACGATTCAGTATTTGTATGAGAAATTTACTATTTCTGTGATGTTGAAATCAGTAGAAATTAAGGGAAACAAAGAAGTAATATCTTAAGAAGTTACATTTTGGAGAATTGCAGGTTTGGACTTGGACTGTGGACCTTTCTTGGCTCAACACAGTGAAGATGCAGTAAAAAGAGGATTGTTGAATGAGGCCGACGTTAACAGTGCATTGGCAAATACGCTCACAGTCCAAATGAGACTTGGCATGTTTGACAGTGACCCATCTGCACAACCATTTGGGAACTTAGGGCCGAAAGATGTTTGCACCCCATCACACCAACAGCTCGCCCTTGAAGCTGCGAGACAAGGGATTGTACTGCTTAAAAATAGCGGTCCTTCATTGCCTTTATCCCATCGACGTCACCGCACCGTCGCTGTCATTGGTCCTAACTCCAATGTTACTGTTACCATGATCGGAAACTATGCTGGTAAATTCTCATGACAATGATGGGGTATTAACGATGTAGGGCATAGCCTTCTAAACTTTTTTGTTGTTTTTTGGACCATTAGGTGTTGCATGTGGGTACACATCTCCTTTGCAAGGAATAGGAAATTACGCAAAGACAATTCACCAACTGGGGTGTGCAGATGTAGCTTGCGCAGATGACAAGTTATTTAGTGGGGCAATTGAGGCTGCCCGTCAAGCAGATGCAACGGTTCTAGTGATGGGGCTTGACCAATCGATTGAAGCAGAATTCAGAGACAGGACAGGGCTGCTTTTGCCAGGGCGCCAACAGGAGCTTGTTTCTAAAGTAGCCATGGCTTCTAAGGGTCCAACTATAGTAGTTTTGATGTCCGGTGGGCCTATTGATGTGTCTTTCGCTAAGAATGACCCACGTATTGACGCCATTTTATGGGCCGGCTACCCAGGCCAAGCAGGAGGAGCCGCCATAGCTGATGTATTGTATGGAACAACCAACCCAGAGGGAAAGCTACCTATGACATGGTACCCACAAGATTACGTTTCAAATTTGGCAATGACAGACATGGCTATGCGGTCAAGCGTAAATAAAAATTACCCTGGAAGAACATACAGGTTCTACAAAGGACCAGTAGTGTACCCATTCGGCCACGGATTGAGTTATACCAACTTTGTTCATAACATTGCTAGTGCACCCAACATTGTCGCGGTCCCTCTAGATGGCCGCCATCATTCAGGAAACACAACCGTTTCCGGAAAGGCAATCAAAGTTAATCATGCAAAATGCAACAAGCTCTCGGTAGGTCTTCAAGTAGACGTGAAAAATACGGGATCAAAGGACGGTACTCACACAATGCTCGTATTTTCGAGGCCACCCGCTGCTGCCGGGCATTGGGCGCCACAAAAACAGCTGGTGGCCTTCGCGAAAGTGCATGTTCCAGCACGATCTCAGCAACGAGTAGGGATTAACATCCATGTCTGTAAGTTTCTAAGTGTTGTGGACAGGTCTGGGGTTCGAAGAATTCCCATTGGGGTACACGATCTCCATATTGGCAACGTTAAGCATTCTGTATCCCTTCAGGCAACAACTTTAGGGGTGATAAAATCCTAGGTTTTCCCAGTCAAAACGAGGATACAAGTATGCCATTTATAAACAACGGTAAGTTCCGTCTTCTATAACCCATTACGTGGTTAAACATAAAGAGAGTCCATAATAAATCAGAAGAAAAAAGGTGAAAGAAATTTTCCTAAAGGAATAGGATTGTTTCATAAATACTTATTTCTCAATTTAGTTGTAAGAGAAAGAAGCACACACCCAAACTGGGATATTCATTGTCTCTATTATTAGATTTAATTTGAATCAATTGCACAATCGGTTGGTAATCATTAGTCTCTATGCCGGACTTATTCTTGTTAAATTGATTGCTGGAATGAATTTCACATTATATGTAAGCATGCTTATGCTAAAGCAACATAAAACACTTTGATTGAATCCATAATTCAACCTAGTGATTCATCTACAACCTATTCTTTTAATTTAAGAATTCAACCATTTTTGTTTAAAAAAAAAAACAATTTGACTTGCGATGAAAGAATTATCCCGGTTTCAGGCGAAAGAAGCAAGCCTATGGAGTGAATATAACAGCCCAATTAGCGTCGGTCCTAATCATTCATCTTCGGGCATTATTTAGCCGCAACCCGCATGTAATCGCATGTGGTAGACGCAACGCTGGGCTTCTTTACAATGACTATTGAGTTCAACATGGCCCAACAACTGTTGTCTTCTATCAGTGTCGGAGCTTGTGAAAATGATTGCGAGCACTTGCATTATAATTGGGTTAGAATACAGGAACCGAGAAGACCAAATTGCTTGTACTGAAGCTACCACCAGAAATAGAAATTGTACTGATGTGGTTGTCTAGTCCTACAATTGAAAACGATAACCATTTTCAGGCAAGGCAAAATTGAGAATCCCACCGTTTATAAACCTTTTTCTGTACATTCGCACTTCATAATCTGATTCCGTGGAATAGAAAAATGCTTTTGATTATTAACTGTCAAAGTTGCATTTTCGGCTCCATGACAATACTTTCCAGACCTCTTGTGAAAAACTTTGCATTCAGTTCAACGCACCTTTCATTGATTTACTTCCACAAAATATTACTAAATGTGCGTATATATATATATATATATTAATATTCGGAGAGTGAGCTAGACATCAATGGCTTATATCATTCGCATAAGCTGGTTCTCGATCAATGATCAGCTATTTTTTTACAAAAGATGTTAAGATTTAGGAAGAAATTAAAAAAAAAAAAAAAGAGAGGAAAATTTGCAAGCATTGTTTCAAAAATTCAAACTCCAAATATAGGTTAATAGAATATTTGGGCAAACCATTATATCCAATCAAATGATCAGCTATATGAAGCCAGCGAAGATTTTTTTGGGAGCAGGGGGGGGGATTCAAAGTTTTGAAATTAGAATGATACATGTTTGTTTCTGTAATTAGAAACTGTGACCAAAAATGTTAAGGCCAAGAACTATACGACCCATGTTCCACGTGCATCATGTTCACAATGACCAGTTCCCCTCCCTCCCCACACCCCCCACATTATATTATTGGTAATTTCTAAATACTGATCTTTAGCATGTGCCAAGTGCCCAGACAAAAAGAAATAATATAGAAGCACACGACATTTTTGTTAGTGAAGAGAATTAACTGTCTAACTTCAGTCTTTATATTAACATTCATGGGAAATGGAGAATTCAAATAAATCACTCTTTTGTATTCTATAACCTGTAGTTGTGAACGGAATTTTTGGAAAAATGATGGCTGTAGATTTTTGGTAAGATTAGGATCAATCTGTTAAAAACAGTTCCTTCAAAGAAAAAAGATCTAAGAACAGTAGTAAGCTATTCCATACCCATCCATAAAAGGGGTCCCAAGTCTCAACTCCCCATGATGGTGCTAGAACTTGGAATGATTGCCAAGCTTTACACATCCCTGGCCCCGACCTTTATTTATTTATTTATTTATTTTTGTAGTTAGCAGAAAAAAGAAATTAATAAGACAACAATATTGGTGTGATAAGAGAAATATTTTGTTGACACAAAAAATTGGGTGTACTTTGGGGCATAAGCAAAAGTATCGCCATAGATAGGAGATGGAGTGAACGATCTGAAAGGAATTTTAGTTTTATCCTATGTGTCTGAGCAATTATTACGAAAAGATAAGTTAGACTTTAACAAAGGCTGAACCCTGTGCCTGTGGCCTGTAGGGTGCGGTCGAAAAGATTCGAGTGAAAGACTGAGAGGTTCTCTGGAATGTGGAGCCAAAATGACAGAACCTTAGAACAAACCCCCATAAATACTTTTTCACATGTTCCCAATTATTGCTCGAACTTTACCCTTCCCTTTTTCACCTCCGGATCTATTCTTGCTTTTTTTTTTTAACCCAATTCTAATTCGTGATTTGCGAATAAATCTGCTGGAATCACGGTCATGCATGGTACTCAATCACCCAGAATATTGCAATCAAGGTCCCTGACCTCAGCCTTCAAGGGGGTGGGGAGGGAGGTACTTTAAAACAAAATCATAATATAATATTTGAACATCAAATTCTATAAATATTTCTATTTAAAGATTGTTGTATGAATAACTCAAACTAAACCTCAGTTTTACTCTTAGTTATATTAAACACAAAAATATTGACTTCTTCCAAAGTGCCAAGGGATGGTTTTGTTAAAGGGTTCAAAAATTGTAATGAGTAAATACAATAAATTAAGGCCAGCCGGTAGGTTAAGCTTTATTGTAATTACAATGTAGTTAAGCAATGTGATTAGAAACAATTGTTATAATAAATTGTAGGAAGTGTTGGAAACTTGTTATCACTTCAAAATTCAAACTATTTTTTTTGCCTTCTGTTTTTCCAACATATGAACTATTGGAGTTGGCAGAAGAAATGTATAGTTTAAACCGTTTAGATTCACGAAATTATAAAAATAGTGAAAGCAAAGCTAGTTATCTCCCCCACTATAGATTTTGCATTTGAACAAACTATTTTATGCCCTTTAAAAATAATTGTTAATATGAGACACGC
>JAQSVH010179774.1:0-19944 GCA_029448705.1 Adansonia digitata
GAGAGCGATGCGTCTAGTGGCCAACTCGTACAGAATCGGAGATTCTAAAGTGCCAGCTTGGCAAATGGAATCCTAGCCCAGTCTCGGCATTTAATTAAATCTATTATCTCTAATATCTTTTTTCTTAATCTCACAAAGCGTTAACAAGTCACATCTCACAGACCAATAACATATTAACATTACAATCCCCAAGGAGCTAAATTCTCCAATCAAATTTAAGATCCGGCACGCTTTTTTTAACAACGTACATAAAACCTCGCCGTCTACTGAGAGTCCGCCCACTCTGACTTTCGGCCTTCAAAATTTTTCAACACACACAAAACCATTTTTTTTTTTTTAAAGAAAAATCGTACCTTACCCCGAAGCGGTGTCGAAGCAGCCACTGTAGGGTTTCGTCGCCGATCGTCTCTGCTCTTCTCTTCGTGTAAGCTCTTTCTCCTTTTTTGATTTTTAAAAGTTATTTTATTGGTGGTTAGATTACTGAAGTTTTGAAGTACGAATCTAAATAAGAGTGTTTTTGAACTCTTATTTGATTAGGATGCTGCTTTTGACAGGGTATAGCTAATTTGATTAATATGACGACGTGTTCTCACAACCGTAGTCTCTTCATTTTGGAGTTTTCCTTTTTTTGTTTTCTTTGTTCATTTCTTTGGCCTGATTGTCGGCCGTGAAGATTTTGTAAATTTTTTAAAATGCTAAGCAGCGGACGAGGATGCTGTCATTGATTTAGTTTGTTTTAGCTTGTTGTTTTGTTCCTTCTGTTCTTTACCGCTAGGGATAAAAGATGCAAACTATGTGATTAGATACAAAGAATATTATATTCTGGAAGAATGAATTATAAAATGTATAGATTTTTTTGCAGAAGAAAATGCAGAATTTCACTATTTTAAACTTTGTTTATATTGGAAATTGATGTTATGTTTTTCCTTTTTAATCAATTAATATGATTTTGCTTTCTACAACTTTTTCAAATAAAAAAACTAGTAGCAAAGTAACAACAATGGGCCTTTTTAGAACATTTTTTTGCCAAAGCAAAAATAAAAACAAAATACTGTTGAAGAATTGAATGGTAAGGTTTGACTTGCATGTATAACATTAATGTTTACTTTTTGTTAACACAGCATATGAAAAGAATTTCGAGGCAGAAAAACTATTATTATCATTTCACATGAATTTGCCCTGTAATTATATTTGCCCCACTTTTTGTGTTCTTATTAAATAGAAGTTTTTCAATGATTAAGTGGTGATGTTCTTGGTGGTATTTTCAGGTTGTTGATTGTCCTTCTGTCAGGATGGCTGGACCTGCTCCTTTTGTAGATATAGGCAAAAAAGCCAAAGGTATCAGCTGGACACGTCTTCTTTATTCTTATTATTGTCTGTATTGTATATATATTTTTTAATATTGTTTGATATGCCTGCATTTGTGACAGCCATTCTTTTTCTATGACTTGTTAATGTTTATTGGCAAGTTGAACTGGTTGATGTGTAATGAAGCTGGCAACCAGCACTTTAGAGGAATGGAAAGAGTCGGGATAGAGGAATTGGGTAGAGTAAAGCAGTTTTGTTGCCAAACACTTAAGTCCACTCGGTGACCCCCTCCGCCCCCCCCCCCCCACAAAGTAAAGTACCAGTGGCATTTTGGCCCCCATTGGGGCTCTATTGCAGGGCTAATGACTCCCCACTGAACTGGGGGGAATCACTGAACCAATCCTTAATAAACCAAAAAAAAAATGAAAATTCTTATGCATGTGATAGATAACCAAGATAGTGAATTACGAATTTACTAGCACACTGATAAGATAAACTTATCTTATAGATATCTCTACTTTCTACCTTAGTACTGATATAATGAATTGCCTTTCTAGTCTGAGACTGTCGGGGACTTTTCATGCTATTTGTAACTTTTGATGAATGCCAATTCTTGCTGCAGTTGTTCATTACCTTTTCATGTGACAACATGGGTATTTGAAACCTGCTGACATTTGCTTTTATCTATAGATTCTAATCATTTATAACTGTGTTTATGCAGACCTCTTGACAAAAGATTACATCTTTGACCAGAAGTTTACTCTTTCAATGCTGAGCTCCACTGGAATGGTAGTGTTTCCCCAATAAAAATTGTTGAACCCTTTTAATGAGCTGCTTTACTGCTTTACTTTTTATTTTTTGGGCAGACCTTGATTGATCTACATTATAAACTTAAATCTTTTTTCTTTGCCAGAATGTTATATGCCATCGATGTTATGGCTGAGGACATATAGTTTGTTGTTAAATATTTGCAGAAGGATAATCTGTTTAGTTTTTCACATATGAACAATATTCTAATGGGATGTTTAGCTTGGCCTGATATAAATTTCATTTTTTAAGTTGTTTTCCTTAGTACTTTATTAGCAGAAACTGTTGCTGCACTGCAATATTTGAGACAGAAAAAGAGCAACTTATTCTCCTCGAGCAACTTTTTGTGCTGTGAATAAACTATTGAATTATATTACATTTTTGCTGTTCTCTTGTGCTTTAATGTTTGTGTCGTTCATGTATATCTGAAGCATTAAGTCTTTCAACCCACACAGGAAGCCCGTGCTTTCACAATTTTTTTTTTTTTTAACTGCTAGTTATTACTCTTTGTTGTTGAATTGGATGGCAATTGATGGACTAAGTTTTTATTGAACTAGTTGACATGTTTAAAATTTTGTATTTAAGTATGTCGAAACAAGTACCATCTTGATTCTTTGATTTCAATTTCCCTAGCTCTAATTCCTTAACTTTGCTTCTGTTTGTTTTCTTCCCATATGAGCTTAAATAATCCATTTTAGGTCTTGTAAACATTATGGACACTGTTCCTTATATTAAATAGCTTATGTTGCTCTAACTCTTCATTTCTCCTGAAGTAATTGTTTCTAACGAACATTTGATGATAGGGGTATGGTTTTTTGCCTCCAAATATAGAAAAAACTTTAGAAAAAATTAGAATTATCTATGTCAAACTCATATCTTTAATAAGCTCTAAGTCCTAAGCCCAAGTAACATAGTACTAAATAACTATTTCTTCTATTAATTTGTGTGTCTTTTTCTTCCTCGTTCTGTCAAAGTGATTATCATATTTTTTGGTAGCACTTCCCCAAAGGTTGGTCTAAAAATTCTTTGAATTTACTTGACTTACGGTTCATACTGAATGATAGTTTGGTTGCTAAGGAATTTAGAGAATCAGCAGCAGGAAGACCAAAATTATGAAGCATAGAATAGAAAGAAATTGAAGAACCAGGGAGCGCTAAAAAAGAACAGAACTGATGCAGAATGCTGAGAAGCTAATTGTGGGATTAGTTTACTTGAGATTTTATTTTGTTACTCTTGTTATATTTATAGGGCTTAATTGTAATATTTTATAGGTCTCGGTTATGCTTAATATTTTACATTTAATTAGGGTGTACTATCTTAGTGTTGTTTTCTTTACCTTATTAAGTTTTTCCCTTTTTAGTCAAGTTTGTTTTTCCATTCCCTTGAGTTTGAAGTCAAGTTTATTGTTTTTTGTTTTATTGAGTTTCAAGTTAAGCTAGTTAGCTTAGAGTCCAAACTAAGGGTCTATATAAATAATGCGCTCCTCTTTTGAGGGAATAGACATACATTAAAATTTCAGCTTGTTGCTTTCACTGTTGTGTGATATAATCATCCTTGGGTGTGACTCCTAGGGAACCCCAGCTGTGCAGCTTAGGGTCTTATCTCTTTTCTTTACCTTATTTTCTTGTTTTCTCAAGAAATTCATATTATAATTTAACTTAAACCCCTAGCCCCTAAGCTGTCCTCTATCAAGAAGACTTTGTATCTATGCTTCAAGAAACCAAATACCTCATAATTATTTGTATTCTAAGAGAAAAATTGGAGATTGCAAAAGGTATTTATTTTCAAAGTTTTGATAGCTTATTCACTTTTAGCATCAACAGGTTCTAACATTGTTATGGTTCCACTGATAGGTTCCTTAAAATGAAAAAGAAAACCAAACAAAACTCTCCTGATTATTTTGTTATTTTGAAAGACAGTGTTTAAATTTCCTCTGACGATTATTATGTCAGCTTATGTCAATCTTAAAATGTTTTGCAGGCCCTTACAGCTACAGGGCTCAAGAAGGACCAAACTTTTTTTGGAGACATAAATACTGTTTACAAGAGTGGAAATACTACAGTGGATGTGAAAGTTGATACCTATTCTAGTGTATGGAAAATTTCTCTTTTAACGATATTATCTGCAGCTTTTCAATATTTCATCTTCAGTTTAATGCATTTATATTTGGAGGGTGTTAAATCGTTATTGTGTAATCTCAATACTGTTGCCTTTTTTTAATCTCCATTTATTATTTATTTTCCGCAGGTCTCTACAAAAGTTACTGTCAATGATGTCTGGCCATGTTCCAAAGCAACTTTAAGTTTCAGAATACCTGATCACAAGTCTGGCAAGGTCAGTACATTAGGGTTAACAGTACATGGAAAATGACTGTTAATCTCACATAGTAACTTAAACATAGCACTATGTTCTAGATGAACTTGTTTATATTATTTTTCTGATAAATTTGCTGAACATACACTTTCATGTGGTGGGGATTGTGATTATGCTTATTGTTGAAGATTCCAATTCTCTTACTGGTTACTACTTATTAACTTGGTTATAGTTGGGAAAATTAGTTTTATTGTGGCTTCTTTTCATGTACGTTACATAGTGTCTGCTTTCCGAGTGATTTTATCTGGATAGAAGAAAAAGTTAATTTGTGAAAGCAAATTGTTTGATGAAGCTTTACTGTCTCTTGATGCTTACTATTATATGGACCAGCTTGCAGGGTTTATTTCAACTAAATTTACTCTCTAATTGCAGCAAACTAGCAATTTCTTGAAATATTGGTAATATAATCTTGTGTTGATAAACTGGGTCTCTTACTCTTTCTATGCATCATATCTCAGCTGGATGTTCAATATCTTCATCGTCATGCCGCTATTGATTCTAGCATTGGCCTGAATCCAACTCCGCTGTTGGAGCTTTCTGCAACAATTGGAAGCAAGGAGCTTTCTTTGGGTGGTGAAGTTGGATTTGATACAGCTTCTGCTTCTTGTACCAAGTACACTGCTGGGATTGGCTTGAATAAGCCAGATTTCTCTGTTGCACTTTTACTGTAAGTACTCCTATACCATCTACCTAAGGAGAAATTTTTCCATTTTATGTTGTGGCTATGTGGCTGTGCTGTGCTTATTATGATGCCTTCAGTTGAGTCGACAAGTGCTACACCATTAGCAGTTATTTTATAAAAACTTGTTAGCATTGTGCAAGAGCTACAATTGGACTAAGAAGATCCAAAAACGTAGATTGCGTGGCACCTACTCTTTAAAAGACCCAAATGGCATTATACCTTTGAAGGAGATCACAACTAATGTTGTTATCTCATGTTCCTTTAAACACAATACACTAGTTCAACACTTAATGCTAATCAAAGAAAAAAAAAAATAATGAATATCTAAGGGGAAAAACCTGAGAAAATCTGGTGTATGTTTTTCACAAATATACAATCGATAATTCTAACTTATCGTAACTTATCTGTGCACCTTCAGAAACCCTTTTGTGACAGCATCTCTCCTTCTTTGAGGGAGTGGCTGGCTCGATATTTCTGAGGACGTAAGTGCCAAGCATTTTGCTAGAGGCTGAAAAACTTGGTCAATTGCTGCTGGTTCAAGAAAAATTATCTACTCTGTCAGGGATATCCAAAATTTTGTGGGAAAAAAATTTTCTTACTTTTTATCAGAGTGGAGAGTTTGCAGTGAAATGCCTCCTTTCGATGTCATGGAAAAATGTTAAAAGTGTAAAAAAAGCAAAGAAGATATTCTATTTACTTTTGGAGGAAGGTGACTTTGTGCACTCCTATAAAAGTGGCTTCTCTTTCTCCCTCTGTCTCTCTAAACCAATTGATTAATACTTAAATATTGATTATTCTTTTCTTAGAATAATTGTTTGTTCTTCTTAATGTACCAAAGATAACGTAGGTATGATTAGTAGTGGGAATGTTTGAGAGTATAACTTTAGGCGTTAATTATCATCGCTTAAGGAAGTCCTAAAGGTTAATTTATGAGTGAATACAATGATACCTACTTTTCAGCATCCTATTATCATCTATAAATATTTGCAGTATAAATGAACGCAAGGCACTGCTAATGCATCTAAGTAATGATTGTTATGCTATAAGTCACTGCAACAGGTTTGGAAGAAAGTGATTAAGATTTCAAGATAATGTTTTGAATGACATTGAATTGCTACGAAGTGCACAATAAAGTGAATTATGTGTGGTTTTATTTACAAATCTTAAAAAAGGTTGGAGTTTTTCCTTTTCTCTATGGTTCATAGAATAGCCTGATGCTTCTTCCTTTGCCTACCTTTCTAGGGAGTACAGTAAAAGACAAGTGAAATCTCTGTTATTTAGTGGTTAATTGAGCCAATGTGATATGTTCAGTTTGATGCTGTGTGACTGACTAATTATGAAACTAATACGCTTGTAGTGTTTCCTCCTCTCCAAATTTTATGAATAACAAGAATCAATCCTTGTAAATTTTAGTTTCCACAGTGCCCACTCTGTCAAATGCTTCATGGTCAACTCCCAATATCCTGTGGCATTCTCTCTCTCTCTCTCTCTCTCTCTCTCTCTCTCTCTTTCTTTTTTTTTTTTTTTAATAATTACCTCATAGAATTGGTGTTGAACCCTACTAAGAATAACTTTTATTTTTCCACTCTATAATGGTAGACTTAAACGAACTGCAACTGCAAGAACGAACACAAGGTTATGTGCAGCTTCCAGGGCTATTGTGTAGAATTGCCAAAAATTGGTTAATTAATTTGGGGTTTGGGGGGATTACAAATTTTAGGCGTAGATAGGAAGGTAAACAGGTTTGGTAATTGATTTGGAGTGGAAAGAGTCAATCTTGATGAAACTTGACTGGTTGAATCTTGAAAATTTATACTTGGGAATGCATAACTTCCTTCCCATAGATGTTATTCTAGCCTCTATAAAGGTTTTGAATAAGCCTCAAATACCTTAGATTTTGGGTAAAGCTACTGGTCTATTCATTTAATTTTTTATGAAGTACTGTGGTTCTCTAAACTTCAATTTATACCAACTGGCTCTACAAACTATGTAAGAAATCCAGTAATTTCAACATTTTGCTCATTAAAAGATAGTGACAAAGAGTTAATTTGTCTATCACATAAAATTTTGTCTTGGGCTGAATCCGCATGGCCCAACCTCGCTCTTTCAATAACTTGTTGCCAGCGTCCACTCTGAGTTTGTGTTCTCTTTCCAGTCTTGGCCTTTAGAAGCTTGAATGCCTTCATCTGCTCTCCCCCACCATCTTCATCTCTCACACCCTCATATCAACGAGGCCTAAATATATGAACTCGACATTTGATGATTTTTGGATCAGGATTGACAAACTTAGGTCAAATTAAATTTATTTAGTCTGCTAGCTAATACACAGCTAGTGGTCAAAGTGAATCTTTTTGTAAGAAAGAATCACAATCAGTTGATCAATATGTTTGCATTTTGCATGCGTGTTTTTAGCTTTGAAATTTAACCTGTATGGCTTTGGGAGACGAAAGTAGTGGTTCTACCACTAGGGTTTGGAGAGAGAAAGAGCGTTGAACAGTAAGAATTAAGGGGAGAAGAGGGAGTTAAGGTGCTGTTGAAGTTAGGGACATCGTGATTAGTAAGGGAGAGAAAAAAAAAGAAAAAGGGTATTCATATTTCCACACATGTTTGCAAAAGTCAATTATCGTGTAACATGGCTGCCGCATCAGCTCTTTGTTTCGCTTTGTAATACCCTAATGACAGCATTTCTTGCATAGAGAGAAGTTCGGTAACCTAATAAATAAATTGAAGCTTAATGATGCAAATGAAACTTAGTGACTATCGCTTTTCCCCTTACTATTCCTCTGAAGTTGGTCTTTCTTGTTATTGTTTTTACATTCTGTATCATGGAAACATAGCAGTTAGAGAATGTACCGTCAATATTGGTATTTCATCTATTTTGTGTAGCCCAGAGAAGGGGCAATCTTGACTGACTCTTCTGTAAAGAGTCCAGGGAAGATGTGAATAATCATGATTAACGTAACTGCAAAGAGTTTCATGAGTATTCTTGTAATCTGGTGTTTCTGTCTGCAGTGAGCTAATTTTCTTTGTTTCGAAGGTTGTTTTTGTTCAACTTGCTAAGTAGATTTACTTTCGGTCTATCCTTTGTGAAGTTTTTGTTTCTTCTAGTCCGAAGATTGATTTTATATTTTTTACAATCATTATTATGGAAAATTTCAATTTCATTCCTTGATTTATTGGAATAGCGTGTGTACATGATCATTTAAAAGAGGTAAAAACAAGTATCCAAACAGTTTGGAGAGATTTTTAAGATGCTTAGAGCCCATTGTGATGAGCTAAATAACTAGTTAGCTGCAGAATTAAGTGTTCCAATTCCTTGTGACTTTGATGTGCAATTTACCAATAAGTAAGACTAAGAATGTCTTAAGGTTGAATCCACAGCTTAGCTCTGTTGGTTCATGTAATCACCCTGAATAGGTGGCACTCAAAGTCTGGGCCCGAATCCTAGCATCTGCCTTTTTCTTGTTGCTGTAATTGCTTTCCCTTTGCCATGGAGTTTTTGAATGCAAGATGTTTTTGGATGTAGGACTGAAAAAGGACAGGCGGTGAAGGCATCTTATATCCATAATGTCAACCCCTTCACTTGTGTTGCAGCTGAAATGACACACAGAATATCCAGTTATGAAAACAATTTCAGCATTGGAAGTTCCCTTGTTGTGGATCCTTTTACAGTGGTAAAAACGAGGTTCTCCGACAATGGAAAGGTTGCAATGCTATGCCAACGTGAGTGGAGACCCAACTCAGTGGTAACTTTTTCAGCTGAGTATGATTCAAAGGCCATTAATGCATCCCCTAAGATGGGGCTAGCCCTTGCTCTCAAGCCCTGACCCCGAAAACTGTTACTTTTATCTATCATTCAGCAGTTTAAATTCTTTTTTTTTTGAAAAAAAAATCATGTATTTTTCCCTGATCCCTAGGGAGAGATTCACACTGATTTTACGTTGAAAAAATATATCAGTTGATGGGCTGATGAAATGCCTTTTTACCAAAACTTTAGTGGGGAAATTGAACCCAATTTTGAAGAAATAAATGATGTTAAATGTTGTATGGCACTGGCAGGGTTATTTACTCTAATCTCTTTTAGTGATTTTCTAAATTTATTCTGCATCACTTTTTAATAATGATTCTTTTTCAAAAGATCGTAATCTAAAAATAAAAAATAATTATAAATATAAAATTTAAATAAAAAATAAATATTATTTTTTAAAAATAATTTAAATATTATTTTTTAAAAATAATTGAATAGATTAATTGAATTGGATTCCGGATTCTGTCTCGAATCAACCTGTCATTGTTGTGAATGCCATCAGAAACTATTGGCCCTTTGTTTTAATATGGAAAAAGACCGAAGAAACACGGTAGACTGGTAGCCCACAAGGAGGCCTAGTACTGGCAGGGTGCAACCAAAGTGGATATTTTTGGTAATATACCAGTTTTATGGATGTAAAAGAGAGGATTTGAATCCAATTCTTTGGATACAAAGACGCATATTTATAATCAAATTAAGTAATTGTTTCAACACTTGGTAATATATAGATTCGTTCTTTTTCAAATTTTTTACGTTTGGTTGCATTTGTTTATCTTAGTTCATTTACATGGAGTTGTAAGTTGAACGTTAACTAAAATAAGATTCCTAGAAGCATTAAAGTGGTTCGATCCCTACTATATTTTCTAATTACTTATACCAAAGATCTTCGTTGTGAATGCCTTTTTTTTTTTTCGTATAATCATGTTGGAATGTACTTTTTCTTTTGAAAGGGTCAATTAGCCAAGCAATCATCTTAATAATACTTGTTCTTTACACATATAAATTTTCAAAACATATAATTTTAATATTATTTTTTTTTCATTGAAGAATGTCAAATATTGATTTATTACAATACTATTTTAATTTCATTTGTGTCTGCATTTAATCTGTGATACGAATAACTATTAAATACTGTGTATATATATATATATATATAATCTACTTTTGTTCTAAATAAATTTTGATCGATTTTAAAATCATGTTTAGTCATATTGACATCAGATTAAGCTTCGATCGACTATATTAAATTGATTAATGGTCAAATATGAACTAAAACGAGAAGGTTGAAAGAACGAAAGAAAGAAAGAAAGAAAGAAAGAAGAAAGAAAGAAAGAGAAAGGTAAGATAAAGGGAAAAAAATGTAGAAGGAGGTGGTGATTGATAGTAAAAATTAAATATCTTACATTAGCTGATTTTTTTTTGCAGCTTTAGATATTGCAGATTCAAATAATTTATAAATTAAATATTTTTTTTGAATTTATTTTAATTTTGGTTCGAAGAATGTCTTATATTTAAATCCGTTATTAAATTTTTTTTATTTATATAGATAACAGATTTAGATATTTAAATAAAAAATATACTTATATATATTTTGTTTATAATTGAGATTGTTAGAACTTGACTCTAAAATTAAAAATTCAACATTCTATTAACAAACTACGTAACTATTAAAATTTATTTACATATTTAATTTTTATTTAATTTTATATTTTGTTTGTACAAAATTATTTTAATAAATTTAATCGATAGATAGTAGTGTTTAAAAGGTGAATGAGTGCAGCCGCCAAAGTGGGCAAGAAAGATCCATTTAGTTAACAGTTTTTCAGTTTCTTGGATAAAAAGAAAAAGCCCTAACTTTCCTCGGAGGCAGTTAACTAACTGTTCCCTTCCTTATCCCATCTTCCCTATTTTATCTCAACCTACCACTCTCTCTCTCTCTCTCTCTTCAAGTTCAGTTTTATTTATTTATTTGTTTATTGCTTTTAGAAAGTTGTCTTATGAAAATCCTTCCTGTCTCTAAAGGTCAATAAGCAGTGAAACTGATTTGACAGTTTTCTTCTCCTAATTCAGGTATTTTGGGCTTCTCTGCATATATCTTTTCATTATTTCTCTAGCTGGATGTATCCTTCCTTGCCTTTTCTTTTCTACTTCAGTTTCCTGTTAATTGTTTTCATTTTCTGAAACTGCTTAATTGACGAATAATATTTTGCGTTTCAGAATTTGCTATATATAATATTCCAGGGTTTTTGTAGTTACACCATGGTTTTGAGTTCATACTCCAACTGGGAAACTGATCATGCTCACGAGAATGTTAACTTGGAGCAGATCAATGAAACAAAAACAGTTCAAGCTCAGCTTGTTGCAGGAGACGATCATTACCAGCGGCATCTTGAATATTACGGGGACGCATTTGAGCTGCCTTATGCTTTTCTTGATCCTTACATTGACCTCTATAACAATATTCTACACCCTCAAAACTACGCTCCTTTGCTTCCATACTTATCTCCTTCATGTGACTCTTTAATTTCCTACCCACCTGAAGTCATCCCATATGAAAATTTCAGCTCCTACAATCCATGCTCGAAACGCCAGAAGCTTATTGAAGATCATCACTGCTCAGGTTTAATGCCTGCTTTCTTTGATGGTGTTGCTCTAAATACCTGCCCCGTGGTTGAAGATCAAAGCATGAATCAGACTAACTTGGAAGGAAATGTGGAACAAGGTAAGAAGATGAGTGAAAAGTTTGCGTCAGTGCAAAGCATTGCAGCGAGAGAAAGGAGGAGGAAGATTACTAAGAAGACTCAAGAGCTTGCGAAGCTTGTTCCTGGTGGGAATAAGATGAACACAGCTGAAATGCTTCAAGCTGCCTTCAAATATGTCAAGTATTTGCAAGCTCAGCTGGGAATCCTTCAAGTTATGAACTCGTTTCCGGTAACTTTCTTGGCTACTTCTTACACTTTTTTTTCCTGCTATTTTTTTTTCAAATAAAAACTTGCTAACTGCTTTCAATCATTGAAAAATGTTGCCTTTAGTTTACCGTCGTTTATCTATCCCAGGTAAAATAGTCTTGATTTTATTTATTTTTCCATTTTTACTACTCTTACAGTCTTACTTAATCTTTGCTGTTTGCTTCCAATTTACCAATACTAATCTACTTGTTTTGATTTTGAGGAAAAAAACGTGAATTTCCAGCATATAATTTTCCACAATCAATAGAAGATATTCAAACGTCCAAGTTGCTAATCTCTTAAAACTTGAGAAGAACTTTGTAACTTTTTTTTATTGGCCACTATTAGATCAAATTTATTAATTCTTCTATTGGGAAATAGATTTAGGTAGCTTTTCATTCTTGTAAACATATAAAAGAAAAGAGTGATTGCTTACATAAGCAAAGGGGGTTTAAACAATGCAGGAAAATGAGAAGGCCAATTGCAAGGAAAATATACAAATTGTGACATCTCCAAAGGTTCAGCAAAAACTATACACTGAAGATAAGTGCTTGGTTCCAAAGGATGTTGTCCTCTCCTTGACAACACTTTCCAAACCTCCGCTCTCTCAAGAACTCAGTCGCCTATTATCATTAGCTCCCCATCACTGACTATGTCTCACTCTCATCTACATTTATGCATGGTTTAACCAATTCTCCAGTTATATATATGCTTCTTTATTTTGTTTAATCATCTCTCTCTCTTTACCCTTTTTGTATTTCATTTTAACGTACATGTATGTAATTATCTTTGTCTTCAACGCTACAAGTACCCATCAATTAGAACTTGAGATTCTATCTTGAAAGTTTCGAACTTGAATCTTGAAATGAGCGAAACCAAATTTATAATATGGAAAGAGAGCTACCTCCCATGTAATTTAAGACCACAAGAATCAAATTATGCTTGATCGACCTATTTCTGTTTGCCTCCCCCATAGAGTGTTGCATTTTGTTTAATGCATTTTAAATTGACATATAATCTATATATTCAAACAATCTCGCTTCCTCAATTCTCAAATTTTTTCTCCGGAACCAACAAACTAAACAAAAATGCAGAAGAATCATGAAAGTTGATCACAGTAGAGGTTTGTTAAAGTTATTGCAGAAGGGAAAATAGAAGTCTTAACAAAATGCGTTGAAGTCTTCTTCTCAGTTCTCACATTCCTTTAGTCAACCTTTTTAATGGTAGATAATGCCGTAGGTTCAGAACACCTCATCTTAGCTCAAATTAGCATAACGCATAACCTCAGTATTTAAAATTAGCAATGAAGATAGAGTAGTCCACGTTGGGACAACGTTTTGGACAGT
Organism: Adansonia digitata; assembly: GCA_029448705.1. Lineage (NCBI taxonomy): Eukaryota > Viridiplantae > Streptophyta > Magnoliopsida > Malvales > Malvaceae > Adansonia > Adansonia digitata. The sequence goes on from JAQSVH010179774.1 coordinate 13,273, forward strand.
TAAATATTTTATGGCAATATGCAAATAAAATATAAAATATTAGAATTTGTAAAATTTAAAATTATAATTTTCTTATTATTATTTTTATTATTATTAATATATAAATACAAATGGAGATATTCATACCAAAGTTTCTGACTCGATGCGTGGGATGAAAGGTAGGGAAACTCATAAGCATTTGTGGTAATTCTTCTATTAATTGTTGTCAAATTTCCATTTGAATACGTTGGTCAAGTGTTACTTGATTTGCTTCGAGTTTTTCAAAGATTTTTGTGCAAATTCTCTCTTTAACTACGACGCGATCTACTTAAAAAATTATCAATCTTTTCTCGAAACTCAATAACTAGGCCCTGTAGTTATAACATCTCTTGCTCATGATCTTGTTGAATATATTGAGAGGTACATTCCCTTTTAGCGTATCTTTTCTTCCCATAACCAAATCCTCGTCTATAATTAGATCTAACTCCCATTGTTTCTATCACGCTCTAAATCGAGGCATAACAGATGCCGTGCATATGCGGGATCTAATCTCATAAATATGCAAGACAACCAACTAATCAAAATGAAATTCAAATATATATATTTATAAAATAAAAGAAATTGAATTGTTTAAAAAAATCGAATGCAATAAAATGAAATTTATAGGCGTAACAAAATATTTGAAATAAAAATGCGAAACCTTTAAAAATCTATCAAATAATAGTCTCGAAAAGTTGTAGTTTTTTTTTTCACATGAAAATCTAAACAAACATATACTAAAATTGAAACATCACTCCTCAATATTCTCGTGTGTCGGTTCATATTCGAAACCTGTAAAATATTAAAAAATATAATGAGTACAACTACTCAGTAAGCAACTGACATTTCTTCAGTTGGGTTAAACACGCTAAAAAGTTATGAGGCCAAAATAACAATTTGAATTAAGAAATACAAAATTTTGGGTAATCTTATACTTATAAGTAACTTATTTCAAAATAATAATATGTCAAATATATTTAAACAAAATTCTTATGCTTAAATCTTTGAAATATATAATATATCTATTTGTCTATCTATCTCCCTTTATAAGCTATAGACAAAAACCACTACTCTAAACCAGTGGTATGGTTCAAAATAAAAACTACTATTGTTAATCGGTAGCGCAATTCGAAACAAAAATCACTATTCTAAACCGGTGGCACGGTTCGAAACAAAAACTACTATTCTAAACTGGTGGCACGGTTCAATACAAAAACTATTATTTTTAACCAATGGCACGATTTGAAACCGGTTCTTAATCACAAAGTACATGTCGACATGGCCAATAATTAACCCTTATTGGCAAGGTTCAAGTATAGCATATCTAGAGAGCATCCAAAACAGAAAAAAAAAATTAGATTACCCATAACGTAATACGTACATTTATTGTATTTAAAAACAAACACATTTTATACACAAATTATTTCTCATGCACATATCTATAAATTATCAAGTAAACTGTTTAGCAAAATCATAGCAAAATTACAATAGTAAAAAGAAATATACGGATAAGTAGCACAATATTTTTCAAATCCAAATCTAAACTATAGATTTCATGCTTAACCCAATTTACTAAAACATGGGACAAAATAACATATTTTTGCATATATGATATAAAAATATTTAAGTTTGATTTTTCAGAGATAAATACTGAAGGAATATCGAGTCATTTACCTGATTTGCTAAACTTACACTTAAGTCATAAATCGCACAACTCTTCTAATAGCCTAAAGATTAAGAAAATATATGTATCTAAAAATTAGAACTCAGCAAAAATATAAATTTAACAATGAATAACTTTTTGTTGGTCATTCGGAGACATTCGGGTAGTGTGGTAATTCTCTTGACAAATCAAATCAAAATTTTCTTAATGATAAAATATTTAAAATTACGTAAAATTAAAAAACTAAAAATTAAAATATAAAATCAGTATCAATGTGAACTTTATGAAAATATAATTAACTCCTAAAAATTTTCATATTTTTAAAAATGATATATAAACATATAGAATTTTCTCAAAATCAAGTAAAATAAAGACAATTTCATATATATATATATTTATTTATTTATATAAAAATTCACTAAAATTAGTAAAATTGAGATTAATACTATTTTTAACTAAAAATATTTTATTTTGGCTGAAATAAGTTCAAAAAAATTAAAAATGAATTTTTTCTAAATTTTAAAATCTAAAAATTCTGTAATTGTTTGGCTTACTTGAAGTCATTATAAAACCAAATTCATACAAACACTGATGCTGTTTAAAACCATAATTCAATAGTAGAAATGTAATACTATAATATAAAATTTTATTTCAACAAAAACAGCTTCATATAACCTAAGATTCGGGGGTCTAAACGTTCAAAAACAATTTAAGAATTTTTTGGGTTTTCAGATTGGCAAATTCAATTAGCCTAATTTGGGGCATCGATTTTTTTCACACAGAACTCATATGACCAAAATAATTATACCATTAGAAAGTTCACATTTCGTACTATGAAATCCATATAAGTTTCACCAGAAATAGTCACCAGCAAATGGTTTTCTGATGACCCAAATTTGGCTGGTCGAAATAGTTAAAAAATCTAAATCAGTAAAAAAGTAAAAAATCACAACTCCTAAAATACTCAACCAAATGAAATATCACACCAGCCGTTTAAAAAATCCCGAATAGACCTTTCTATGGGTACCCATAATGTCACTGGAAAGTCATCGAAAATTTTCAAAATATCAAAATACTTCAAAATAAAATCTGAGTTCTATGAAACTTAGTCAAAAATACAAGAAATTCACAAAAATTAGGTAAAATCTTACTTAAATCCGTGTTTTTCATGATAGATTTGCCTCTCTTTTACCTTTCTTCTTTTTTAGGATTGAACTCTCTCACAGCTTTATTTGACAAAAATAACATAAACCTTATAATTTTAGTTTTTACTATTTTTATTAGGCAAATAACTTTAATAAATTAAACTGGGCCTTAATACAACACTAAAATTGAGCTAACTACTTAATAAAGTAACTCGATGTATTTTTTTTGTGGGCTTTACAGTTTCATCATGCATCACCTTTTTTGTCATTAGATTAGACTCTTACTAATCTCAACCAAACTTATAAGCTTTTTCTACACTTACAAATGTTATTAAAGAACATATTGATTATTTATACAAATAATGCTAAAATAATAAACATGTATAATGAAATCCATACGCCTATTTGTTTCAAATGATCATCTATCCATTCCAAATTTCTTTCTTGCGTTTTATAAGCACGTTGATAATACCAAATCTTATCAGCAGTAGGTTTCTCTCCAATAATTGGATCAACCTATTATTCATGTTGCCAACAATGAAAAACAAATTAAATTAGTAGTTGATAGGCCAATGAATCATATTCGCAACAATTAAAAATGACATGTAATTTAAATAATACATTGAGTGCTTACCATTTTTCCTTTACTCTCAGTAATGAAACATTCCCAATTGTATGTATCTACTTCCAATTTAGTGCATTACCTGTATTATGATGACTTATAATCTATAAAACATGAAAATTTGATTCAAAATATTAGAGAATATATATTTAGAGTGATATTTCAATCTTTATATATAAAAAAAAAGATTTCAAATTATAGCTAACGTATTTAATTCGATGTTTCTATTATTCCCAGCGTATTAGATGGCTTATTTTCCAAGTGTTCCAAATCAGGTGCATAGTATTAATAATTTTTGTGTAACCTATTCTTCCATCCCTTGTACAAGCGTGCATGGTCACAAGTAGAAAACCTTTCAACCTGTCTTCATTTTCAGGAAATTCAAACCTAGATTTTGAACATTTATTCAGTTAGTATATCACTTTAGATGTGTTAGAAATTTTAATAAAATTTATTGTTATAAGTATTATGTTACTTGTACATGCTTTCACATTAGCTCACCAACTTTTCACAAACTTTTTCCAATTTTTAACATTCAATGAGCATTCATCCTAACAACATTTCCATAATAGTTAAACAAATCACGTGTAGTTTCCCCAACAACATGATTTATATCATGAGTGCATGTTAATCTCCAATTTCAATTTTCCACCATTGGTCTTCATGTCCACTTTAATGCATTGATATTTTTCACGACCTTCTCTTCAGCATTATGACAAATTAAAGAGTCAACATGGGTATATGAATTTGATTTTCCATGATGGTAAGGAACATACAGGACATAGAGCTTATGTGCCTATCTATGCATTATAAATGCATTTCCCTTTTCCTAGTGCTTACAACTAGATAGCATCAAGCAATATTTTTGGGACAGAAGAGGGAATTATGGAACATGGTCGCAATTGATTTACGACCAATTATGACCATTTAGACTTTTAGTGCAATCAAATTAACAAGTGAAAATGATATGCTAAATCACTACTTTGTTACATGTTTATCCTAAACAACATAATCATACATCATGTTTTAGACATTTCATGATATTCTTGTGCGTGATAGAAAATAATTAGAAGCCTAATCATGCATTCTTAAACTAAGGAAGCAAGAAATAGATTGCTCAAACTTCATAATAGACATTTATTGGCTTGTCAATCGAGGAATCGTCTTTACTATTACATCTCGATAAAGAGTCAATCATTGCGAAAAGATCATAGTAGCTTACAGTTGGAATAAATCATAGTAATGCATTATTAGTGAAAGCAGCAACCTAGTTTAGCTTTTGCTACATATGGAAGACGTAATTCAGGACAGCCATGAAATTATCTTTAAGAGCCTACTATAATTTCCTACAGTGTTTAGTTGTCTCACCAAGAAAAGGGAGCTCTCAATGAATCAAAGGCATTGTATTTTCATGAGGGCAGATTGAGTCTGGATGTCCTTTATAACAATGAAATTTCAAGGAAAAAAAAAAAAAGAAAAAGAAAAAGTGAAGTGCACATCAAATACTAAGACAATGACATTTTACTTATAAAATTATATTTTCAAGTTTCCAGTAAGTAGAAAATAATATATAAATAATATAACACATTACCTATATTAGAATCATTGATTTCGGTTCCATTTTTAATAATTGCATTCATCTACTTCATTTTCCCAATTATCATCTAGCAGTTAGTTTTCTGCTTTATCTATCAGACTTTTTTGTACAAGACTCATCCTTCATCTTTATATCAATTTTTTTCCTTGTAACTCATCTGAAACCTTACCTCATATAGATGCTTTTGCAGCACGAACTCGAAGAGCTTGACTTTCTCCTCTACCTCAAGTTGCCATTTTGTTTAGGAGGCAAATATAATTGTATTAGCCAACCATAATCTATAATAAAACAATAAGATCCAGAATTGATTAGACTTATAATGAAAACATTGACACAAAATGTTTGACCAAGACTATGAATAAAGCAAGACCTAAATAACAATTTATATCGAGATAAAATTGTACTGTGGAGGAAATAACCCTTCATTTCGCACCAATAGAGATTGTGTGATCTTTTTGGCTATTTAGGGTAAAGATAAGAAATTTTCCTTAAAATATAATTACTAATTCATTTCATAAATAAAATTAATTAATTATAACTTATTAAGTTACAAAGGAATCCACAAAAAATGCTTAAAATTAGATAAAGCAATCAGTACATTAGCAGTACTTATCCTATTAGCTGATGCTGTCCATTTTGATATTTGATTCATTATATTTATTCTTAGAAGCTTCATGAACCAAAAAAAAAAAAGAAACAATATGTGGTTAGCGAGAAATTGTTTTATCAACTACCATAATATAAATCCAAAAACATAAAATCCTAAGATGAATGATATGCATTGAATAAACATGACATTGAGATGCTGATGACAAGAATAATAGGTTCAATTAAAAAGAGCACAATCATTGTGAAAATAGTAAAAAACAAAATGAAAATTAACAATATAATTAAATTTTGGGTCCTTACACTTGTTAAAATATCAGAGGCTTCTGATTTGTGTGATTTCGGAATGACATCAGTTTCTACAATTTGTGATATATAACAATGATTTTGCTATTTGGGATTGTCTTAAGATTTCTTCCATTTGAGATTTTCTTCGATTTCTTCGATTTAGGAATGACAGTGATCTAGTCATAATGGTCAGTGATGATGGATTGCCCCACTGCTACCCACATATTAAGAATCCTCATATTTGTTACCAATTAAAAAAATAAAAGAGATAGAGTAGTTTGAAAAATAAGTTTTTATAAGTTATTAGATTTTAATATTTCAAAGGCAACACAATGAGTATAACGTGATGTACTTGTCCACAAGTTAGACAAATGTCTTACAAATTTAAGTTAGCTCGGCTTATATTATTATTTAACAATAAAAATATTTTAAATTTAAATTTAATTATAAAATTATATAAAAATATTAGTAAATATTTTTAAATTTTGAATTAGGCCATTGACCTTACCCAAATCATCCTAAACTGGCCTAAACAAGTAAATGAAAAATTTTCAAGTCGTGGCAAACTCAGCATGGACATCTCTAAATATGATGTATAAGGTCATTATTTTAATGTTTACTTTAAAAATTATTATGATAAATATAGCAGCCTATCATACCTATTTGAGATATTAAAAGAAGTATAAATAAACACAAAATTAATAAATTTTATATTTAATCATATCTAAACATC
>JAQSVH010179815.1:0-19928 GCA_029448705.1 Adansonia digitata
AATAGGATATTTTTATGGATTAAATGGATTGTTGGAGGGCACGCTTAGCTTTTCCCTAGTGGCAAACTTCTCCAACACCCTTTTCTGGCAGCCAATGGAATTCTAGATAACTGTGAATAGTACCTAAGGCTTCCATGTAGTACCTTAAGAAAACCCCATAATGCATTTATCTTTGGCTCATGAACCTTGGTTGAGTATGTGACTATAAAACCTAATTTTGGCTTAGCTAAAAAGGGGAGTACACACTTTTACATTAAAACCAAAAACATTCTTCCATTCCAATAGCTCCTTAAAATCACCACTAAAGCCTTTTAAATCCCTTCATTCCATTCATCCTTCCTTTCAAAACTCCCTTTAATCAATGCCATAACTAAAAAGCTCCTTATTTTCATCATTTTCTTACTAATTAACATAAAAAAAGGGGAGTAGTGAGTCCAAAGTTACTACTCAAAGAAAAAGGCTAAAGCTTAAGCTATTGGTATATTTTCTGCCATCACTCATTTATTTTCTTGTTCTTATATTGCATCATCTAGTGACCTTTTTCATGTTACCATGACTCTTTTAAGATTCCCATGCATTATAGTGGCCTTGGTTTTGGTAGCCTTAGGATTTTAATGATATTTTTGACATCTTGATTTGCTTGGGTGGCCAACCTTGTCTTTCATTTTGCCATCAAAATATCCACTTATTCATGCATTTCTTGTTATGTTTCATCCATTTTCGTATGTTTAACTCAGACTTGAATGTTCATCCTAACAGATCTTAAGCATATTTATGCATTGTCTTGCATTTGGTAGGTTTCATGGAATAAAATGCTATTTTGAAAATCCCAGCTTGCTTTTCCTTGCTCAAACATGGTCATATCATCTTTCATAGGATGATTCTTGATGTCATTCATGTAGCTAATATGTCTATGCATTATTCCAATCTTTTTTTCGCATTTTTGCCATTTTTTGTTTCTAAAATGTCATCTTTTATGCTATCCATGTTCATTTCCATGCATGTCATATTTTGTTCTTAACGTGTTCATCAAAATGCTTGCTTGTTGGCTATAAAAATTTGATTTCCAAAAACCCCTAAATTAAGTCTATGCTACCTCCAATAGATGAAGATTGGCATGGATTTAAATTGGTTCTCTCAAGCTTTCTAGGACTAGATTCATGGTTAAACAAGCTCAAAAATGTTCTTTTTCAAAAGAAAAATAACCATTTTATTTGTTAAAAAATGTTAGGCCTTGATTTCGAGTTTAATGCCCTTGTTTATGGCATGTTGTTCCATCGTCCTAAACTACTTTGAGATTATGGAATTAACTCACGCCACCCATATCACATTTTTTCTATGTCGCAGACGTTTGAATGTCCATGTCTCATGTTTAACCCCATTAAACCTAAAAAATCAAATCACACCCTATTTTTGCACTAGTAGCATTTTAGTCATGACATGAAAATTATTTTTGAAGCCTAAACGAGATTTCTAGAATTTTTTTGATATTTTTCCCTTAAAGGGCATCAAATTATCTTTCCAACGATGTTTGCCCTCAGATCATTTCGGATGAGGGAGTTATGGTTTTTCAAACGATGCTATATGAAACCCCTAGAATCAATAGTTTGCGTTATGTTTGAATCATTTCAGCCCATTAGATAATTTTTCCAAAATTTTAAAATATATTTCCTAGAAACTACATGAAATTACCTTTTTAAGAAAGCATCGTCTGTGATTTAATGATTCCAAATAAGTTCAAAGTGATTTTTCAAAGTCCATCACACCATTCCCCCTATATGTGTTGTCAATGCTAAAATAACTTTAATTTTAAAAAATAATTCCACCCAGAAAGCAATTTTTTAGGATTTATGGAAATGTCTTTATATTAAACCTTAAGGAGTTACCTTTCAATTATACCTCATTTACCCCTTAAAGCCTTCGAATGGGGCTGGACAAATTTGGAAAGGGGAACAGCATGATGCTGATTTTTCTGAAATCACCTTCCAAGGCATTTAGATGCCTCCGAGCTAGTCTGACCAACCTCGTGGATTCTAGAGATATGTTTCAACCTCCCGTTAACCTCGGATCGAAGCCTAAAAAATATTTTCATAAAAAAACCTTCCATTTTTTTGAAATTCATAAAAGTTTTTACTTTTGGTGATATTCTAATCCTATTTTTCCTAGGGGACATTACAACCCTACCTTTTGAATTTCAATCAAAAATCATTTTTTTAGGGGATACTATAACCTCATCTTCTAAGGAGATACTATAAACCCTACCTTTTTTGAAATTTCTATGATTAGGGGCACTCCAACCCCTTTTTTAAGGGGATACTATAACTTTGAATTTTTCAAAATTTTTATCTTTGAGAGGGCACTCCAACCTCCATTTTCTAAAAGGATACTACAATCCACCTTTCAAACTTTCTTCAAAATCTAAATTTTTCTCTTTCCTAGACATCCCCAAACTTTTTAATTGAAACCTTTTTTTTCACACCTCTAGTGGCCACTAAGTCTAAACATGTCTTAAGATTGTCACTCTGGTTATTCCTTAATAATTAAAGATAATTATGAGATACATTATCATCATCCCTTGTCTTTGCCTTTTCCTTACCTTGTATGTTTATTTTTATACGATATTTATTATTTTCTTTTTTTGTCTTACTAACATGTTTCCTTTTATGATTTCTATTTGCATTCTTGTTATTCAAAATATTTTTAAAAAATTACAGGGCTATGTTTTATGTTGGTAACTTTTTTACACTTAACACGGAATATCCAATTTCCAAGATTAAATTTGAAGATCATTTTAGTCTAAATCTCAGTATTTCCCACTTCCATGAGTGCATATAAGATTCAAACTCTCTTTAAAACTCGGGTTTATGGTTTTATACAAAATTCATGCATTATACGGGGCTTATATCAAAATAATGCCAAGTCAAAATCGAAAGAATTGAAACCAAGTAAGACATAGCTAGATGTATTGATTTTGGGCATTGTAAGGGTGCTAATCCTTCTCTATGCATAACTAACTCTTAAACCCAACTAACGAATCTCTGGACTATGTAAACCTTGAATTCTGTGTTTTAAATCATAACTGGGAATATCGTTTTTAATAGGCATCCATCATGCCTAGCCCAAAATAATTAATGACAACTCTAAGTTTTCAACGTTGGATGAGCGATTTGTCTGATGGTTCTTCCATCGATATCATTGCATCATGCCTGATTCAAATCCTAATCAAAGGACTAAAAGGTCAATTCCCATTTTAAGTTGCGCATGCCGTTTAAGCGGGTGTAGTGTAAGGTAAGGGCACGTCATGACAAAGAAGGAAAGGAATTAGTCTAAAAAATGAAAATGTCCTAAGTAATAGTTAAGATAGATTCAGAAGTGGTATGTAAGGAAATTACAAAGAATAAAGGAAGAGGGAACTAGAAACTCTACCCAATTATGAATAATATAATCGATTTGGAAAAAAAGGTAGACAAGTTGAGCTATGAACAGATCAATAAAAAAGCTAATGCAGTAGTTGAATGGGTGGCTACTTAGTACAAGAAAGAGATATGCATTTTGAACTAGGTGAGTTCACTTCCATCTTTCATGGTTTACATGTTGAGTAAAAATGGACTTCCTACTCCCCTTAATTTTTGTTTTGTTGGGATCTGTGGTTTCTTTAAGGAAATTGTATAGGATTTGCTTTATAAGATACTAGAGAATTGCAATCGCAAGATGATTGTACTATGTGATTTTGTTAAAATGAAAATACAGGTATATTTTAAGTTGGCCTAAAAAAAAAAGAAAAACTAATGTTTATTTAAATTCAGCTAAGAATAACTAATTTATTGTTTAAGATTTTTTTAGTCTTAAAGCATTATTTTAAGGAATTTAATTTTAAAATTTTTAAAAATATAAAATATTTAAAATTATATTTTTTAAAAAAATAGATATCTATTTTTTAAAAAAGAAATTTAAAATTATGCCCTAAAAATTAATATCTTATTTTTTTAAAAAATTAAAAATTGCAAAATTAAAATGTTGACTAATTATTTTAGAATATAAAAATTTTGGAATTACATATTAAAAATTTTATAATATCTAAAATTTTTATAGAAATATTCAAACAAAGAAAAAATTATTTTTAAAATTATAAAATTAAATTATTTTATTATTTCTCTAAAAATAGTTATCAAATTTTTTTTCTTTTCTTCTCATTTTTCATTCCTTTCTTTCTTTCTTTCCTCCCTCTCGATCTCCTACCTTTTCCATTTGGTTCAAGACATCTCCAACTAGCCATTGGTCAAGTTTGGCCACTAAAGGTTAGACCTAGCTTTAGTACGCTTGATCAACTTGAGCAAAAAATGGCTTGAAAATAGGCTGACTCTAATGTAAATGCCCACCTATTTCATGTCAATTTTGTTACAATTTCAAGCCGATCTAGCCTACCGACATCGATCCAACATCTAGTGGCCAAACCCCACTAGTTGCTAGGTGAAAACAATTTGAACTAACCAAAATTAGAGTGATTTGAGGGAATGAAAGAAAGGGAAAAATGAAAGAAAGAAAAAAATAATTTTGTTTTTTTAATTCTTTTTATTTTCAAATTAAAATAATTAACTTTTAATAGTATAGGTGGCATCATTATGCAATATGATATGTCAAGTTTTCATTAGATATAAAAGCTACATCACCTAGTATTTAATAGTGTTACTAGAGGATACTACAATAGCACACAAAATGAAACTCTAACTACCAAAATAAACATTTTAAAGTAAATGTACCGTAGTGGATTGTAAACTTCGAAAGCCATTTATGTCAATATCTCTAAAATAAGAATTATTTGATTATAATTATAATTTTACTAATAAATATAATTTCATAGTAAAAAAAACATTTTATTGAGAAGAATGATGATTTTATTTAATTTTCATAGTTAATGGTTTCATTATTTAATTATCCTATTCAAGAAAAGATATTAAAATCAACAAAACAAACAACTAAATATATGGATTAATGTCATACTTGACCTCTAAATTATAAATTACAGTGGATTGTTTAATATAAAACAAGTGTTTGAATCCTTGCATTGTTTTGGTTTTATGGTCATAATAATATATTAAATACAATTATAACATTACAATATAACATGACTTTAAAATTAAAATTGAATTTCGATTGCAAACTATACTAAATATCCTACCTTGAAGAGAACATTTAAAATAAAGTAGAAGTATAAAATAACACAAATACATAAGAATGTAATTCATTATATGTACATTTTTGTAAAACAAAAAAAAAAAGATGGATATCAAAATTTAATTTATTTAGATTATATTTATATTCATATTAAAAAATAAAAAATAATAGAATATAAACCTAACAACTATCATATAATAACTCAGAATTTATAGCATCATTTAACATATTTTCTTTTATTTAATTGTATTTTTTGCTTTAAGACTTAAAGTTTTAAAAAAAATTTACTTACATCAATGCATCTTATATTATTATTCAGTATTTTAATTTTTATTGATAATCTATCAATATGATAATCTTTTGTTCAATAATTAAAAAAATTAAAAATATATATAACATTTTTTAAAAAAAATCTAGTACCAATTATTAGATGACACGTGCTACAAAAATTAAAAGTTATTTAAATAGTATCACGCATGAACATGACATAAAAATAACTAAAGTACATGAAAAAAATAACTGACCATGACATGAATACACAAATATGCAAAAATTTATTAAAATGAACGTGACACAAAATTGAGACTTATTTGGATAATGACTATTAGATTTGGCAATTTTGAACGTGATGCAAACATGACACAAAAAAATAAAGAAACATAAATCAATAAAAAATAATGTTAACATGACATGTGTGCATAAATGTATTAAATACAAATTATTAAAATTTCAAAAATTTATTTCTATATATAATATATGAAATACGATTATACTATAAAAAATATAAACATGACATGAATAATTAATTTTTTTGTTCAAACAAAAAAAGTTATTGCTTGCCACGTTGCTTGCCATGTGGCAAGCAATTACCTCTTTTAATTGGAAGCTATCCCTTTCTAGGTAATCGCCTTTCTTAATAGAAAGTTGCCTTTTTAATCAAAGAAGATAAAGCTCCCTTTGGTTTGAGAAAATAAGGTCTTTTTTCATTTTCATTTTCTTGGAAAATGATAAACAATACAGAAAACCTGTTCGGTTGAAAATTTTAAAAAAATGATTTTTAGAATATTAAAATGAAATATGTGAAAATTAGAAAACAAAAAAAAAACATGTTTTCATTGTTTTGACAAAAAACATTTTGGATGAAATAGGAACAATAAAAACATTGATACTTTTTTTAATTTATTTTTAACTTGTATTAACCCTATATAAAGTCAATTTATAAGCAAAAGCTTATGTATATTGTTTGCTTTTATTTGGGTAGTCTTTGAAAACCAAATCCTACTTTGCTTTGTATCTCAACTCTGCCTCAAACAACCCTAGTCGACTACAACTTTTACTTTCACGTAAGAATTTTCTTCTTTTGGTTTCTTATGCTGAATATTTATGTTTGAATCTACTATTGAAATTATTATATTTCTTTTAATTTGATCATGAGTTTTTGTTGTGCTATATAAAAAGGTTGATCATGCATCTACTTTGCTTTCAATTCCTAAATACAGGATAGCTTTTTGCTTTTTTTTTTCTCTCTATTTCAAATAAATTTATTAATAAAAGGTTAGATCATTAAACATGAACCAAAGTTCCATGAATTGATTCATGACGTAAATTTATAAATAAGTTACATCTAGTAGCATACATTAGATTCAAGAAAACTAACATAAAAAATATTGTAAAATAAAATCAACCGTAATGTAGCATTACCTAACTACTTTTTGGGAAATATTATATTGATCATAATAAATATAAATCAGTTTATTTATATATATACACTTATGTAAACAAATATGTTTTATTTAGTAGCATACTAGATTACATAACCATATTAGCACGAAACAGATTTGATGTTTTTCCTTTAGATGAAAATGGTTTTTAACTTTTCCACATGCAACGTAGGCGTTTTCATTTTAGTGAAACATTGGCATGTACTTATCAATGGCAGCCAACAATAATAAGTAGCAATGTTGATGATATGAAAGATTGGTTGAGCACAAATAAGGTAGCATTTATTCAGCTTTTATTTGGAAAAGTTAGAGAAGGAAAGCTGTAATCATCTACCTTTAGAAAATAAATATGGTTAGAAATTTATAATGAGTTGTGTGAGACAGTTGGAATGGATTATGGTGTTGATAAATTAAAGGGTAAGTTCAATAACTTACATGCAAAGCATCATCAATTTTTTTTAGTTAGTTGGACATACTAAAGCTAGATGGGATAAACATTTAACACTATTAATGCATCACAAGAGATTTGGGAAGCATATTTTTAAGGTAAAATTAGTTTTATGCTCCTCCTTGATATTTTAAATTACAATTTATAGTTATTATTCATATGCATATTTTTTAATGTCACAAAAAAATAAATATTTTAAAAAATTTAAAAAAAGGTTGTGAAAATTATGAGTTACTTGGTGAAATATTCAACACAACAACTACAACCGGAAAAACTTCAACAATTCTCCACTAAAGATTTACTGCCTTTTAATGAAAATAGGCTTTTGGAGAAAGAATTTTTATCTAGTTTTATCCATATTAACTTGGGTCGTTATAGTTTGGATGAGGTGCATGAAAAAAGTAGAAAAAAGTAGTATTTAATTCAATTACTAGAGATCATCAATCTGGCAACATAAATAAAATAGATAAGATGGAAGAAGTTTTAGATAAAAAAGCAACCACATTAAGGGCAAAAAAAGGAGCTATTAAAGCAAAAGTTAAGAGAAGCAAATCATTTAGTTCTAGTTTCATTTTTGACCCTTATTCTATTGCTATATGCATGGATGATTTGGAGAAAACAGGGTGTATTTCTTCATGTTCTTATAATAAATCAATTGAAAAGTCGTATCAATAGAATAGTGGCAAAGTTTTGTTGGAAAGTCTAACATCATGCGAAAAGATTAGGTGGATTGCCTTGCTCAATTTTAAAGTTTTTTTTACTTATTACTACTTTTTATTTTATGTGATATAATAACATTTTAAAACTATAATTTAGTTATGTGGACGGTGTGATGACATGACATTTATCATTATATAGAGTATAATATTAATGAATATTTTATCGTTATATTATGCAAGTAATTATAATGAGTATTAGCTTTACTTCAAAAACTTCATCTAATTTAGATGATGAGATGGCATAATTTTTCTTGTAAAATATGTCTACAATTATTACAAGACATACAAGCCTAAGATGCCATGTAAGACTTTTATACTAGATGGCTGAGATATATTTAGAGGAGGTTATGGATAAGAATCCAGCTGTTCGTTATGAAATGTTTCGCATAAAAAAACATTTTTTTTTGTTTTTGTAATAGTTTAAAGATGGATAATCTTGTTAAGGATCAAAAAATGGTTTCAGTGGAATAAGTAGTTGTAATGTTTTTACTTCTAATTACTCAAATATGCCATAAAGGATTGTAGCTTATCCATTTTCGAAATTCAATTGAAACTATATCTGCGTGGTTTGAATATTTTCATAGCTATATCTTAATTGAGAACTAAAATTATTTGTCCTAAAGATTAAGTTGATGTTTAACCAGAAATTGCTAGAAATCCTAATTGGTTCCCATATTTCAAGGTATGTTAAATATAATACAGATATACATATTTTAATATTAATTTTTTTATTTGTACTTTAAATTGGTATCATAATTATATTTTTTATTAATTAAGAATTACATTGGGCTATTAATTGAACTGAAGTATTTACTAGGGCTTTTGCATCAAAGTAAATACCATTTAGGAATAGAAAGCAAACTTCTTTCTTAAAATGTAATGGCAGCTTGATCTCATGACATGTTACTTACATTTGTGTGTGTTGGATGGGAAGGAACAACTCATGACACTAGAGTTTTTGCTAATACAATATTAAGTAATAATGCTGAACAAAATTCTTTTCTAATGCCAAGTTCTGGCATT
The DNA here is from genome assembly GCA_029448705.1 of Adansonia digitata. Classification (NCBI taxonomy): domain Eukaryota; kingdom Viridiplantae; phylum Streptophyta; class Magnoliopsida; order Malvales; family Malvaceae; genus Adansonia; species Adansonia digitata. The sequence continues at coordinate 9,087 of JAQSVH010179815.1, forward strand.
TTTAATTTGTTCATTTTTTTTCAAAAAACTTACTTAATTATGTACTTCTCATAATTTTTATTTGTTCTTGATTTATATTAATACTATAGGTAAATATTACGTGGTGGTTGTTGGATACCCAAACATACTTGGATTTTTATCACCGTTTGGGCAAAGATACCATGCATGAGACTTTATAACTAGGCATTAACCAAAAGGAAAAGAAGATTTATTTAATATGAGCTATTCTTTTGTTTGTAATATGATTGAACAAAGTATCATAATGCTGAAAAAATTTTTGCTATATTAAGGGAAATGCCTAATTATCCTTTTAGAAAAACAACATTATATTTTGCAAGCATGTAGTAATTCATAATTTCATTAGATTGGAAGCTGAAAAAGATTAATTTAAAGATGGTGAAAGAGAATACGTGCAAAATTTTGATGACACTGAAGCAACTTCTTCTAGTTTAAACAATGAGCACATTACATTTGATATTCAAAATAGCTGAAATGGCACAAGTTAGAGAAGAGATTACTACATCTTTATGGATTAATTATAGACAAAATTGAGAAGTTTACTCAGGAAGTGATACTCTTTGTATATAATAAAGTACATTTGATTAATTTTCTTTTATTAACAATAAAATTTTATTTTATTTTTTAGTGTTTGTTGACTTTATTTTATTTAATAATTTTTCACTATTTGATTACCTAAGTTTATTTAATTGCATTTTACTTTGTTAATTTAGCAATATTACTATTTTTATCAAAAACAATTTTTAGTTAATAATTATTTTTCATTTTTTATTTTGAAAAACTAGATATCAAACATGTTTTCACTATTTTTCACTTTTTAAAACATATTTTTATTTCCATTTACGAAATGCCTTTTCCAATTTTCAAAAATAAAAAATAAAATCTATTTTTCTAAAAATGAAAATAGAAAATATTTTCTTTTCAAACCAAAATAGAGCCTTAACTTTTGCATGTTTTTAATGATGGTTTGTCTTTTAGAAAAGTCAAAAAAAATAAACATTAAGGTTTTATATTATCATAATGTTGGAAAATTTTTCTTTAAAAAAACAATTAGTCTTGGCTTTTGGGAAAATATTAAAAAAAATGAGAAGAAATAATTTTCAAGATTCTTTTCAAGGACTAAGGGAAAAGTGACTATGTTTCGTAAAAAAGAATAAATAAAAGAGTCATGGAAAAAATATTTTTTTATTGTTTATATGATTCGATTAAGATGTCTATTTTTATATTGTTGAAAAATTCTGGAAAGATAAAAAAAGCTAGAAAAACTAAGAAAGAAATGAAACCAAAATATAAAGTGACATTAGGATCTTCTTTTCCTTAATTTTTTTTGCATTGCATTTTCCATAGGGTTCATATCATTTCAAACCTTGTACATTTAAAAATTTTTACAAGCCTCTTTGCATTTCATGCTTTTCATTCATCAATCATTATTGCATTCATGAATAGTTCACCACATTTCATCATAAAAATGTTGAACTCATTGTTGAAATCATTATTACATTCATGCATTTGTGAATAGTTCACCATATTGATCATATTATTGTTGGTTTCATGTTTTGTAAATAGAGTGTAAAAATGTGAACTCATTTTTTAGTTATATCAAAAGGGTCTAAACATGGGGGTTAATTGGAGGTATGAATCAACATTTTTGGAGTGCAACCAAGAGGAATTTGGACATAAAATTCATGATCGAATAGAACAACTTGCCAAATTGAATACATCTCAGTAAAGGTAAAGGGAACTCTTTCAAGGCTCTTCATTATTTTTGAAGCAACCAAGATCATTGAGTCCGAAGCGAATGATCTCTACTGAATCCAATGTTTATCAACGCCATTCATATAAGCGAGTTAAGGTATAAAATTATGGACAATATCATGAAAATGGTTTAACCTGAAAGCTTGATGTCAAAGATGAAAACTTTGGATTCTAAGCAATCCTTGTAAATTGTTTCAAATATAAACCTATACCTTTGCCTTACCAACATCTATGTCTTTAGTTTCTATCCCACCACCTCAAATTCCCTTAAATTTATACTTGTGCCTTCGTCTTGCTAACTTTTAATTATTTCTTCTTAGGTACTTAAAAGGACCTTAAACTTTATGCAACCTCTAAGGGCTTTATATTCAAATCCATATCCTTGCTCTACTATCATTGAACCACATTTTCATCCAACCATTCTAGTTCAGGCCTTTACATCACCATCAGATGCTCTAACTCTTAATTAATGTGTCACCAAAAAACAACCTAAAGAAAGACACAAAGCATTTTAGTCTTATTCCCATTAGTTATAAATAACTAATTCCTATTGGTCCATGGCCATCTTATTACATGTCTGCCTATAGAACCCCTACGTCCACCTACCCTATGTGGTATAACTCCAATACAGATTAACTATCGTGGTGGAGTTTTCAAACATCATGTTAAAAATGTAAGGCTTTCAAAAATAAAGTGAAATCTCTATTCTATTTTTATAACGTTTGCCTGAGAATGAATTTCATTAAGGTATAAGGATTGTACTTTAATGTTGTAATACATTGATGTTTGAATCATGGGCTGGAATTCTTTTGATTCTTATTTCTTCTATGGCAGTGTCACCATGTATTTGCACTTGGTCAATTACTCACCATACCGTAATCTCATTAATAAAATTAATTTATCCATTCAATCATTCTCTTATTCATTGTTATTTATTTATGTAGGATAGTAGCTCTATCAACACCAACGATAGAAAAGTCAATATTGTTATTAACAATTTTTTCTCCATAGAGGTAAATGAAAAATGGGTCTTTCTCAAACTTTTAAGGAAGATAAACATGATAAAGCCCATTTTTGCTCTCCATTTTAATTTTGGCTTTTTCCTTTCAAATTGAAGGCAGCATTGAAAATTTAAAATAGAAAAAGATCATACTACTATATGAATGAAATGGAACAAGTGCAAAATAAAAAGAAAAAAACATCGCAAACGATTCAAATGATAAATATTAAAAAAGTGAAAAGGACTATGAAAGCACTCTTTACAGAAGGAAGTAATCAATCTTTCTAATCTCATTAACACTTTTAATCTAAAACCATTAGAGGAAAGTTGATCAAGAATGGTTTAAGTTTTGGATGTACAACAAAAGTATAACATATTGGAATGAAGGATTCAAGCTATGGAAGGTAAGAATAAACTTAAAGATGCAAAGAAAGTTTTCTTAACTCTAAAAATAACCATCTCACCAAAAGTCAAAGTTTAGAAGTTCGAGAAATATGTGGACTTAAGTACCTTAAAACACATTTGGCCACATATGTGATAAGATGACTAGGTGTGTCCATGGTGAAATATTGTTTACCATTTCTTTCAAGATATTCTTATGGATGTATCATCAAAGTGGTATTTTCAATTGAAGAGAAGCCAAATCCATTTATGGAGAAACCTATCTCTAGCATTCTTAGAATAATACAATCAAATGTTGAGAGATAACTATAAAACTCTAGACCTTCCAAAACATAAGAAAGAGCCATCATGAAGCTATAAATAATATGCTTGTAGATGGAAAGAGGTACCTTCACAAGGTCTTTGCTTCCATGAGCTCCTCCATTTGCTGCATCTATCATGCTCCGGTCAATTGGCAAAAGTCCACTAAAGTATTGGATTGGGAGCTACTCATTGATTTGGTGATAAAGGCAAGATGCGCATAGCTTCTTAAATAGCATCCAATACTTATACAAACTTTCCCATTTTGTTGCCGAATGGCACATATTTCTTTCCTAGTTGTTGTAGAATTAGATGTTGGAAATACTTCTCAAGGAAAAGTTTTTTTCATCTCATTTCATTTCATTTCATGTGGTAATGGTGCCAGATGGTAAATAATAAAGCCATTCCTTTGCATTATCCAAAAATGAGAAACGAAAGGCTCTTAGCTTAACTTATTCTTTAGATATGCTAGTTGGTTTCATGCTTGAACAAACTACATGAACTTCTTCAGGTGCTTGTTTGGATCTTTACTTGCAAAACTATGGAAAGTAGGTAAAAGATGTGCCATTCCTAATTTAAGCTCAAAAGCAACATCAAGTTGAGGATATTCAATGCAAAGAAGTTGTTGATCCAAAATCGGTTTCTCCAAACTCCTTAAGTGTTTGATTTTTCATGCCATCTCACTTTGCTCGAATTTTGAGATTTGACCAAGTTTGACTCTGGTCATCCTTTTTGCTCTTCATTTCATTTAGGACCTATTAAGACTTTTGGACTCTTATGGCATTTGGGGAAGTTTCAAACTTAGAAAAAAAAAATAGAGTTTGGAGCTAGAGACATGCTTGAAGGAGATTTGGATAAAATTGGGTATCTACAATATATAGATGTATAAACTATAAATGCATCAAATATAAATTCTTACAATATTATTAAAGTTAATCATTTTTTTATTGTTAAATATAAAATTCTTTTTAATGTTTACATTCTCTACCAAAATTCTTAGCTCGGAATAATGGCCATGCTGAACGTCAAATTTCCTTCCAACACGCTTGATCTAATCCCCATACTATAGCAAAATCCAATGTTCTAAATGAGTAATATTTTACTAGTTGTACTGGGAGGTCAGAGTGTGTTTGTCTCTCTCTCTCTCTCTCTCTATATATATATATATATCGCATTTTGGATCTTTTTCCTTATATCTATATTAATCATAGTCCTGAAAAATAATATAAGAATAATAGAATGCCATCTTTTGTTTTATAGTCCAACATTATGTGATAAAAAAGAATTTGAATTGTCCCACAAAAAATTACCGCCGAATATTTTGAGATGTGAATTGAAATGGCCTTAGTTTATGGATCTATTTATATCCTTCGTAACAAACAATGCTTTTCAATTTCTATTTTAAGTTTCAGTTTCCGTTTTAACAGAATGCTAAATTTATATATATGCACCAGAAAAAAAGACGGAGGATTTTTGGTGGTAATGCATTGCAACCCCACTCTTTCCTCCATAAAAGGAAACAAGTATGAGAAACACTGGCAACAAATTCACTCTGAAAATAAAACTAAGCCCTAGCAACATCAACCAACCCTTACCCTTTCAAGCAAGACAATTATGGCTCCTCGAAGAAATTTGGTTGTATTTTTAACAATCTTCTTGTCTGCATATGTCCTTTCTCCCTCGCCATCCATGGTTGCAGCTTCTCCAGAATTAATAGGCAAAGTATGCGGTAGCGCCAACTCAATTGTGAGTCCTGATTTCTGCTTGAAACTTCTTTCAGATCCTCAAATTGTAGCTGCAAAAGACCTGAACGAACTTATCAATGCTTTCATGAAATCAGCAGCATCAGCTGCTCAGACTACGCTCAAAAGCATCGCCGAAATGATTAAGAACCCAAAATCACCCGCTGCTCTGCAAGCTTTGAAAACTTGCGAGGATGTCTATAGGTATGCCGTCAAATCGTTTGGAATGATATATGGAGAGCTGCGTGACGATGCAATGAGCGCAAACTATGATGTTAGCGTTGTTGGCCCAGAAGCTGAAAGATGTGTCAAGGCATTGGCAGCTGCCAACGTTGATGCACCCCAAATTGCCGATGGAAATCGAAGTTTGCAATCTTACTCTGCAATGGGAAATGAAATTACAGCAACTTTGCATTAGGGCCAGAGGGGGTGATTAAGTCGATATTCAGATCAAATGGAGCCAAAATAAAAATAAAAATAAACATAAATCAACATGAGAGAATAATGCGTGGATGTATGGTCTGTCTTGCTTTGTAGTGCAGGAAAAATGAAAAGGGTGTCACTTTGTTGTTGCTTCGGTTTGTACTGAGAATTTTTCAGCTATTTTTGTATCAGATTCATTTTAAGTAATGGAAGTTAATTTGCAACCTGATTGTTACATCTTCGTGTAAATAAAACGATCTCTTTTCGTTCAATAATTAACTGGAATTTATCTCACCACTTTTTTGGTGAAAATATAATTTAAAAAAATATTAAAAATATTGAGTGATTTTTTAATGGTTAGCTATTTTTAAATTAAAGTTGATCTGCAGTATAAATAAAAGCACACTTATCAAATTTGAAGTAAAAATTTTAATTTTATTAAATATTTTTTAAAATTAATTTGTTTGATAATTAATAAAAAAGAGATAACGTTTACATTAAATATTTTATTTCTAAGTTTTAATTTTTTATTGATCTTAAAAATTAAATAAATTTATTTAATAAATAAAAAGAGTTAAAAATTATATTAATTTTTTTTATTTCTTACTTTTAATTGTATTTATTAACATTAAAAATAAAATTTATATTAATTTGATATAATTTGCAAATAAAGATGTTTATAGATTGGGTTGCGATTTAAAATTTTTTAATTCAATTTCTAGGTCTAGGTTGATCTAGACTTTTGAAAATACTAATAAAAATAAAAAATTATTTTTATATTAATATTTATAATTAAATATAAATAATTTTCGACCAACCCAAATTATAAAAAAACGTTACCCAAGCTTGGCCAATACTAGTTAAGCCTATTCAGCTGGGCAAGGTAATAAGTCCATTGATATATATATATATATATATATTTGCATATAAAACAAAATTTATATGTCAATAAAAATTTCATTAATGAATGTTTTATTATTTTTATCACAAACTACAATATGATCAAAAAGTCATAAATCAATAAGAATTCACGTGTAAAAAAGTGAGCCAATATTAGTTAAAAAAGTCAAATAGGTTTTTAGTGGATAATTATTTTTTAGAAATCTAAATACCTAAACACCCTAATTCTATTTTATTATTATAGCTTTAATTTGATTTTATATAATTTACTTATGACACTAAATTCAATCACATTTTAACAACAATATAAAGTTATAATTTTATATTATTTGCATGTTTCAACTATATATTGATGGGAAACTAGGAAATATGGTTAATTAATGAATAAAATTTACTTGTAATCCATAACTTTTTAATAACATTTTATATTCATCCATGACTTTTAAAAGTTATATTTTTTTATTAATAACCATGAGCAGAAGGTAATGAAATATATATATAGTTGTATATATTTATAAATTACAGATAAATAAGTTGGCCCCCTCAAAAATTTTGAAAATGTCCTTAATATATACATTTATATGTAGTTATATATTCAATATAATTAAATTGGTCTCAAAATTAAATTTATATTTATTTTTTGTCTGTAACTTAATTTCATATATTAGAATTTATAAACAAATATAATTTTTAGTCGTGGCCCCCTAAAATTTTAAAATTTTTTAATATTATCATTTATCTTTTAATTCATTAAGATTAATATATTAATTTTGACAAAGTTTTAATGTTCTTTATCTTTATTTTTAGCCCAAGTTAGTCGTATCGATTCGATGAGTATATCATTTTTGTTATGGTTTTGACACATATCGATATCTACGTGCTTCGGCATACATTTCAAGTTTATCAGCATTTTTCAAATACATTTTCATATGTATATATATTTATAGCCTATTTTAAGTTCGTTAATAAAATATATATGTATAATATATATCTTACATAAGCATGCAAATATATCTCCATTATATCGATTTACATATACTTATATGCAAATATAAAATTTCAAATTATCAATATTTAATATAAAAATTTTAAAATTAAATAAGTAAGTATAAAAATATTTTTAAAAGTATAGTAAATTACTAATAAATAGGTTCATTAACCGAATTAATCAACATATTTTATTTTTAAATATAACTTTGAAAAAATAAAAAATGACCAAGACATACAAAAATTAGAAATTAGTTAAAAATTAAATAAGTGTAGTTAAAAAAATTAAAAATCTTGTACTAATCGATATGGACGTTTACTTACAAGTATTGATTGATACAAGAAGGTCAGTACAACCAAAACTATATGCTACCATACCATTTAATTTTACTTTAAACCAATGAGTACTTACTGATTTTGATATGGTAACAATTGTATTGATTTGGCCACCTTATAAAAACTTGGCTACCTTTGCCCCTACAATTAGATTATATCAAAAATAAAATTGGATTAAAAAGATTTTTTTTGAAAAAAAAAAACCTACCATAAGCTATGTTGAAACGTGGCTTAGATACGAATCATAATCAAGCCTGACTTAAATGGCCCATGTTCCTATATTTATTGATATATCATCATTTTATATTTTCTTATTTCTATGGGCCATATCATTATTAATATTTTCTTGTCTTTAGAGGCCAGATGGTCGAGATGAATCACTACTCACTTAACTTTAAATAGCTATTATGACTACTTGTTTAGAGTCGCCACTAATCTATTTGGGCTAGATGGGATTGGTCACCTACGAAAATTAATATTCCGAGGGTTATGAAACCCTAGAATACCAATTCCTTATTAAGAAGGGTTTGGGAGTCTGTTACAATCACAAGTAAGGATCAACCCTCTTATGATGCCCAAAAATTGATACCTTATTAATTATGTGTTAACTTCAATTTCGATTTTTATTCAGTTTTAACATATGGCATTTAAATGAAATTCCCAAAATAATATTTTTGTTAAACCAATTTATTATTCCATATCGAAAAAATTAAGTTTTTAAAACTTTTGAAAATCAAAATCTCTTACGTATCCCACTAGAGGACCAGTGGAATATGAAAGATTTTTATCATTCTCTTTTATGCCCCATTGACAAACCAAAAGGAGCACAAGAGGTTTTTCTTTAAAAAAATCAAAATATCTTTCGCATTCTACTAGAGGACCGGAGGAATACCAAAGGTTTTGTTTTGTTTTTTTTTAATTTATAAAAATCCCAATTTTCACCATGAAAAAGATATCCTGTTATTAAAATAATCCATAGGACCCCTCTCATATTCTGGAAGAAATTTAACATTATTCTAACTTGAAGACATTGCCTTAATTTTCTTAAAAAAATTAATTTTATTAAAAATATTAATAAAGTATTCTAAGACCCAAAACCAGTCTAAAATGATTAACCTATCCTTAGTATGTACCTTTAATATGAAAGTATCCTAGTAATAACATAAGACTTGGTTTTAATACAAAATTACCAAAATGCCTTTGGGATACATCTTCTATATGAAAGTATCTCAATAACCTTGACTAAAAAATGATCATAAAAGGGTTAACCTATCCTAAATACACATTTTGGCATAAAAGCATCCTAGTGACTACATTAGACTCAATTCTAGGGAAATTATTAAAATGCCTTAGGGTATACCTTCAAGATAAAAGTATCCCAGTAACCCTCAAGGTATCCTAAATGCACACTTTTGACATAAAAGCATCACGTTGACTACATCAGACTCGATTCTAGAGAAAGTATTCTAAAAATCCTAAAAGACTTGGTAAGGGTAAGAAATGACTATTTTTATGCTAAATGGGGTAGTTTGGTTATCAAAGTTGACCTAAAATTCAAAAATGCAATTTAGTCCCTAAATTTTTCAAAATTGCATTCATACCTTAATAGAGAATTGAAAGAATACGAAATATTTTAATATTTTCAACACCCCACTAGAGGACATATGGAATGCTAGAAATATTCTATAACACTCTAAATGGATGATTTTACATTAGAGATGACCATTTTGACCTCAAATGCTAGATCTTCCTAATAGTCCCTAAACTTTTCTAAATTTGTAAATTGGTCCCTACATAATTAAAACACAAAATTAACATCAAATATATTAAAATAAACACAAAAATCACATCCAAAGAGTACAATGGAGATTCAGCCACTTTCTTTTGGCCTTAGAACAAAATTTTCAATTTTGCATAAAAGTTGATAAACTTTTTAAAATTACAAAAAACCCAAAAATCCAAAAAAAAAGCTTTTTTGCCAGCATAAAATACATTCCTAAATGTTCGGTCAAGCATGGGATGGCTAGAAATTTTTTTTACAAATTAGTCCTTAAACTTTTTATATTTACCAAATAGCCATAAAAATAAAAAAAATCATATACACATGTGCATTAGGTTTTGCCAATAACAAATAATCCACGAAACAAATTCTTTCCATATCAATAATCATATGTTCAAGCTTTGTCAAATACAAATCAACATCACCATACAATAAATCATAAAAATAAACATATAAACACATTATCTCAAAATATCCAAAAGAAAATCCTGAGGAAAATAGCATAAATATGATCATATATATATATATGACAAATATAACATTATAACACAAAAATCAATAGCATACAAACAAAAACATTATTCATGAAGAAAAACAACATATTAGCAAGAAAAATTAAACAAAACAATTAGATCAAAGAAAATGGTTCAAGGCCATCATGCTTATTCTTTCAACATAGATCAAAATCCATGAACTGAAGCATGATTTTGGCTCACCAACAAGAGGAAAAAAAATAAAATTAAGAAAAATTGAAGCTTTAGAAGAAATCTACCTTAATAAAGCTTTAGAACTTGAAAATGTAGTATTTTTTTTAGTGTTTTTTTCTTTCAAGCCAAACCCTGCAAATGAAAAATCTTCCTTCTATCTATAAGGGGGAGGTTTGGCCAAGAGGATAAAAGAATCCCTCAGCCAAAATTCATTTTAATTTTTTTTATTATTATTTGCATTAAAAGATAAGAATGCATTAAATTGACAAGCACTTGATAGTCATTCCCAACATTTTGTCATGATTATCAAGATAATATCATCTAATGGTGTAATTAGGAAACGAACTAAATTAGTTAGGGAAAAGTTAGAAATTAATTAGACTAGTTTCCATGAAACTAGTAAAAAAAATCCATGATTAAAATAAAATTAAAATGATAATAATAAATAAAAATAAAAATCAATAATCATAAACAAAATTTTGGAAATGAAAT